>SKCR01044099.1:0-166149 GCA_019454045.1 Zanthoxylum bungeanum
TACCCAAACCGCCTTTCGGATTCGGATTCGGATTCCCAAAAATAATACAATTTTAAATTAAATAAAAGAGATAAAAAAATAAATTTAAAACCTACCAATCAATAATCAATCGCAGTTTGACGAATCATGATCCGTTCTGATCTCATCTGAGCAAAAACATTATAACACTACATCCAGTCTCATTAAACGCTCCGTTTTATATTTTCCCTCTCAAAACAGTAAACACTAACCCAAAAACAAAACTCACTACACAGAATCGCATTAAAAAATCAAATCAAATCAAATCAAATCTCGCTTCCTCTAATCTCCACCGTTCGATCAACTACCCTCTCTCGTCTCCAGATCTAAGTTATGGTTGTGAACGGCAGGCCTTTGAAGCGGATGAAGAGAAGAGTCACCGCGGATCTCAACGACTTCCTTACTTTTCCTTCTACCGAAGGTTCTGCTGGATCTGCTCCTACGGCGCCGTTTAGGACCAGTATCAGATGCTTTTTGTCTAAACACGCGCTGATGCCGCCTCCTTCGTCTCTGTTTCCTCACCTTCTGACGTGGCAGATGCTGTTCCGTGTCGGTGACGCGACGGACGGTTCTGATTCCATGAGTCCGCTCACTGTTTGTTTGGACGTGGTGGAGGAAGACGTTGCCAGATCCAGATCCGTTTACTGCGATCAGTGCCGGGTTGTTGGTGAGTTGACCCGTACCGAGTCGTTTTAGTGTTGACCGATTCTCTCTGTCTCTCTCCTTTTTGTTTTTGTTTTTTTTTTATGTTGCTCTACGCATTTCTAGGACGCTCTTTTACCCCTTCCCCCGGTAGCCGGTTACTAAGGCGGGAATCGGAGATTCTTTTATTTTTAGGCAAGTATCGCGATAACTCACGCTATGATCTCGTGAGATACTTTTTTAGGAATGAAACGAAAAAACGCTGGATATAATAAAATCTTCCTTAACAGACAAGGAAACAACTAGAGATGCAATTTATCACGAGATATACGGAGACGTTTTAGTTTAAAGCATGGGCAATGTGGGTCCATGAGGCCATAGATATTTGGATATTTTAATTGATGACTCGATTGCTGTGCTGTGTATAAGGACACGTGGCAGTTTCTAAATATTATTCACCTCGATATTGATGTGGCTGGAACCACTCTGTAGCCGTTGCATGACAGCTATTACTCTGTTGTCCCACAGGCGATGCGAGATGGCATGATTGTAATTTGCTGTGATATTCGTGGTTGATAATTTTGGGATATGAACACCAGTAACAAAAATTAACAAAATTATTTTGGGATACTGAACAAATATAACAACATATTTTGAGATACCTTTGCTTGCTTTTTCCTTTTGCGATGTTTATTTTATTTTATTTTATTTTAAATAAAATAAAATTATACAACGCAATAAGAAATTTATATTTAATGAATTCCATCCATTCCATTTACTACAATTTGATCCTTGGTTTGTTCAATCAAATGAATTATTGTTAATATTATAAATTGTGTTAGGGTTGAATCATAAACTAACTGTGACCTTAACTGCATTTAACGGGGTGAGAGATTTTTCAATATAACTAGTTACCTATGATGAACTGTAACATAGATTTATGTATTGCACGTAACAATAATTTCCAGTCATTGGGTTTCTTATTGAGCAATTAATTTTTTTTTTTTTTTTTTTCAGGTTGGAGTGGCAATCCTGTAAGCAGTAAACGCTACCATTTCATTATTAAGGCTGACGGTAATTCAATCGGTGGGTATAACAAACCATGTACATGCTGTGGAGATGTCCTGCATTTGTCAGAATCTAGGTGTGTATTTTTTGCTTTTTCCAATTAGCCATTGTGTCTGTCCTTTGCATCGCGTTTTATTGCACCAATATGATTTCAATGTCTCACTGAATGTGGATGCGCATAGATGTATTAACCTGAATTCATGCATGAGTTTGAGAAGTATTAATCCTTCTTTGTTATATTTTTGTTCTTCGAACAATTGAATTTGTTGACCTTTGATATTTACTTGTCTTGTAAGGTGCAAGTCATGCAACCATGTGACAACAACAGATGATGTTGAAGATTGGGTGTACCACCAGTTAGAGGACACTACTCATCTTTTACATGGAGTCGTTCATGCGAATGGTTTTGGCCATCTTCTTAGGGTCAATGGCAGAGAAGGGGGATCTAGGGTCCTATCAGGTTGTCATATCATGGACTTTTGGGATCGGTTATGTAAAGCTCTTGGAGTCAGGTTAGGATTTCTGATCAAAACATTATGATGGATGCTTTCTTTTGTTTTTATGGTGGTTACGTTTTGTATATTAAACCTGTAACTTTGGACTCATTATTTATCTAACTATAGCAATGAGTTGAAAATAAAGCTAATTTGTCTATTTCTTCTGAAAAACAGAAAGGTTAGTGTGATGGATGTATCAAAAAAGCATGGATTGGAGTACCGGCTGCTTCATGCTATAACCAAAGGCCATGCATGGTATGGGGACTGGGGTTATGAATTTGGTGCTGGCAGTTTTGCTCTCACTATTGATGCGTATAAATCAGCTGTAGACGCACTTTCTGCCATACCATTGTCCATCTTTCTTTCTCAAGGACGGAAACCTCGCACTAATCTGCAAGACAGAATCTCATTTTACCAGTCATTGTCCGAGTGTGAGCTTGTTAATATAAGAGATCTATTTTCTTTCTTGATGAAGTTAATTCACGATAACTATAAGTCTTCTTCAAGCACGAGCGTTGATGATGAAACTTGTAAGAAGCTTAGTCCTTGTGCGTCTGGGATCTTGCACTCGTGGAGTAAGAGTGAAATTGAACGTGTGGAAGAAGCCATGATTAGAGTACTCCGTGCAGTGTCAGGATCCAATTGGGTTAATTGGCGAACTCTTAGGGGTGCAGTATGTAAAGTGGCTCGACCGGAACTCCTTGACCATTGTCTAAAGGAACTTGGAGGTAAATTAGCAGCTGATGGGATGGTTGTTGTTGCCAGGTGCAATTCCGATTCAGGTGCATTTGAGTACAGGTTAGTATTTGCTTGAACCTTGGGGGTTTCTGTCATTTGCCTCCCTGTTTGGTTCTATATTATTTTTCTACTTTCAATGATTAAAATTATTGAGTTTATTGTTATCTTCAGACTTGAGGCGACCAATGATTCCTTTATTGGTGTCACTCCTTGCAATGATTCTCCCGTAGTTAAGCGTCCATCTCAAGAAATTCTCATGCGGGACCTTAAATTCTTTTTTGAGTCTCTTCTCCATCCGCAAACCATGCTAAACTATGGACCCGAGGCGACAAGGGATCTTGCTCTCAGCTCAGCTGGCAAGCTCATTGACTGCAAGCAGTTCATGAAAGATTACAAACCTGAAACGAATTCCTCAATCAATGATCCATATGCAATATTCCTCTCATGTCAGCTTGAACTTATGGATATAACTGAAGAAAATGCCCCAGATCCACCACCCCCTGAGTTTATTGTTTTGCCTCGGAATGCTACTGTTAAAGACCTCAAAATTGAAGCGTCAAAGGCTTTCCAAGATGTGTATTTAGTATTTAGAAGATTTCAGGCCGAAGAGCTACTTGGCTATAGTGGTGTAGATGATTCCACCCAGGTCAAACTCTTATTAGGGTCCACAGAATCAGTTCGAGTTCGAGGGAGATGCCTCGGGAAAAATGGGCTTAGTAAATATAGAATGGAGAGAGGAAATGAGAGATGGACAGTGGATTGCATCTGTGGAGCCAAGGATGACGATGGGGAAAGAATGTTGGCTTGCGACGTATGTGGTGTATGGCAGCACACGAGATGTTCTTGCATTCACGACTCTGATGCAGTCCCAGCAAGGTTCGTTTGCTACAGATGCAGAGGTACAGATCAAATCTCCAAAACCAGCGGGCTCTGCATAGACGAGAAGGTTTCTATAAACGGTAATGGCGGCTTTGGAAGAGCGTGGCAACTCCTTTTAACGTAGGATGAGAGTTTTAGTTTTGAACTGTTGTAAATATGTTTCTCGTTTTGTTTAGGAGGGTCTCTCCTATGGCCTTAAGTTGAATTATGCACATAAGAAATAGGCCTAAAGATTTGTACGAGGGCAGTTGTTCTCTCCTCTCATTTCCAAATCATATATGCTTTTACATTTTGCTTCCTCTGTACGTAAACGGTAAATCCTAACTGATGACTTGCTTGCCAAGAAGGAAGTTAGACTTGGACATGAATAAATTGAAACATGGGTTTACCCAAGTTTTACACGAAACTTGTATAGAAAAACTACAACGCATAATTCATTTATACAATAAAATATGTGATTTTCATTCATTAATTATATTCATATAGTTATTGATGTGATCATAGCAGGCCGAACCCATAAGTAGCCCCCTGAACTCTTATCCAACATTTCATTAGCCCAGCTGTAAAATGTGAAGCCTTGTCATCCGTTGGATAAGGGACACGTGGCGCAATCCTTGTTATTGTCCCAAATTACTTCAATTTGCCAATCATATATAAATGGTACTTAGGTTGAGAATTAAGAAAAGTTTTCATTATTTGTATTCCCTTATTTTTGGCTAAGTGTTAAGCCTATTTCCATCCATTAGTCCATTGAACTTTTAAAAATCGTGTATCTAGCCCATTTATGTAATGCCGTTCCGCGCGTGTAACGAACGGACCGTTAAGTGAGATTGTTCAGATTTTTTTCAGTGCCACGTAGACTTTTAAAATACATCTCATTAGCCCCCTGAACTTTTATAATACATCCCATTAGCCCCCTGAATTTTTATAATAAATCCCATTAGCCCCCTAAACTTCAATATTTACTTATAAGCTTACATAACTCTAAAAAATGATGTTAAAAACTCTTTATAACTACATAAACCATCAACAACACAATTATGTCTTGAAAAAAAATTACAAATGGTCTATTTAATTTCATTTGAACATTAATCAACACTACTAAAAAAAAGAAATTTTCGTTTTTTTTTTTAAAAATAGTAAAACACAATCATATCTAATTTTTAATAAATAATTTTAGAATAAAAGTGACGCAAAATATTAATTGTTGATAATTTAAGTACCATGAATTTGTGTTTAATATGTTTCGTCACCTTTATTCTAAAATTATTTATTAAAAATTAGATATAATTGTGTTTTACTATTATTATTTTTTTCGTAGCAAGTCATCAGTTAGGATTTACCGTTTACATTGGCATATAACGAACGTATCTGAACTTAGAGAGTCCCGCAATATGAAGTATACTCGTTGAGCATTAGATAACCAAATATATTTGATAATAAATAATATTCGATATTATAATTATCAATTAAATAATTAAATATTATTGGATAATATTAATTATTTAACGGACTAATTAGGATTAATCGGATTAATCATATTTATTTAATGGTTAAATATATAATTACGTGATATTTATATTATTATTTAATTAATATATTTTTTGTAGAGAAATTTTATGAAATTATAATATATAATAATATGATGTGCTAGCAATTTGATATTTACACCTATTACATATAAGTGGTCTTATGAGAACTTGCCAACATATTAGGGTTTATTATGCAAGGCATATTTAAACTAAAGTGCTAGCAAAATCTTAATCCTTCATAAGTTAACCTAGACTAAAATTTGGTGAAGAGCTTGCAAGGAGAATACTATAAATTTTAGTGGAGAAACTTTGAGCTTCTCAACAACTCAATCAAAGAGATTTGAAGATTTGATATTTGTTCAAGCTTACTAGGTAACTTCTTGATCATCTATTTCATATTATGCCTTTTTGATGATTTGGATGTCATACTTGAAGCATGTAGTGATGTGTTATGTATTAAATACATAATAGCATAACTTGTGATTGTGTTGATGTTAAAAGGATTGTGTATAGGTGCTTGAGAAGGATAGAGACACAAGTTTCATGTAATTAGGTAAATGAGTGTTCTTGTTGGACTTGGAATTCTAGATGTGGTTTAGAACCAATGCTACCATTATAGAATCACTCGACCACCTTTAAGTGACCTAGAATTGTTCTTGAGTTGTTTCTTTGTGGGATTCATGTTTGGTTTGTGATTCGGATTCAAAAATGATACACATATGTATTTTGAGTATATTTGTGTTTGTGTTATAATATTGGATATTATGAGAATGACATGATTTGTTCTTTGATTGTTATTCAAGTGTATAATAAGTGTTTGGTATTTGTTATGATATCAAAATTGGATTTTGAGTGTTTGGTGGTGTTTGGAGAAAGTTGGAAGTGTTTTGTTTTTGGAACAAAGTGCATATACTCCCAGGAAAAAGCGGCGCGTCTCTGCGCGTAAACCTGCGCGGCGTGATGCGCATTGCACGTCGCGACGCAGAGCTCTCGCACTTAAGCGTCGCAACGTAAGAGCAGGGCACCTCGCAAAGCCTAAGCGCAAGTCGCGACGCGTAAGTCTTCGCGACACGACGTGCACAGAGCTGGTGCTCTCGCACTTGTGCGTCGTAACGCTCGCACAAGGTGCATCGTAACGACCGCGTACTGAACCTTTTTCTTCGTTTTAGAGTTTCTGGACTCCGATTTATCCAGTATTTTTTCCTACGGACTCATAATTAAATATTGTATTTGATTTAAATGAAATATTTAATCTAAGGTTACATGTTTATGAGTTTTAATTTTTAAAATTGTACATTTACCAAACCCGCCGATCTGAGACCGCTACGGCTGCGCAAGGCACCGATCCAACCCTAGGGGATCCGGATCCGCCCCAGCAATGTGAACGTTTTGTTAGTGCTAAGGAAAATTAATAATCAGAGATAGTCAAGCATTAGTCAGAGGCTCATTGTGGTGGTAAGAATTCATCACATGCTGATAATGTCTCCGAAATAAGGATGTTACAAAAACATCTATATAAATATTAAAGACAAATTTTAACAACCATATAATTAGGAATGACAGTGGAAAGGAGGAGATTGATATTCATGTACTTATTTTTGATGTTTTACTTATGTTTCGTACTCTCTCGTTCTTTCATAATTATTTGAGGGAAGGATATTGGGATTGGAATCTCAAATAACGAATAAATCTATTAAATAAAAAATCTATTATAATAAAAATTATATTATAATTTTACAATAACTATATTATAATAAGAAAATATTTTATTCCATTATATTAAAATAAGAAATACTACTCAATTATAAAATTAAATTAATAAATCTAAAAATATTCAATATATAAATTAAAAACAATATATATTTCTTATTTCAATAAGTTTATTATTTTAAGACTCCTTATCTAATTATGTTTCTTATTTTAATAGGTTTATTATTTTAAGACTCTTATCTTTTTTTAAAGTAAATTTAAATTAAATAAATAATAGATTTTTTAGGTGTTGCTACGTTTTTTCATTATACAAATAAAGAAATTGTGTTTTTTTTTAATAGGTTTATTATTTTAAGAATTTTTATCTCATTTTTTCTTATTTTATTTATTTTAAGATTTCTTATCCTTTTTTAAATAGAAATATTTAAATTAAATAAATAATATATTTTTTAGGTGGTGTCACGTGACATGTTGAGGGAGTTGAAATTTTTTTAACTCTTATATATATTATTTTTAATAGAATGTTTAATTTCAAGAATAAAACTTATTATAACAAGAAACATATTATTCTATCCGATAATTTTTTGAATAATATCACTGAAAATCTGGATATATGAATATAAACATATGTGTGTGTGTCTATATATATATAAGTTAAACATTTTCAAACTTTTTCACCACCCCATGTGGTATCTAATCGCTATAATTATTATTTTAATTAAATTAAAATTTTCCTATAATTATTTTTATTATTAAATTGTAAAATTAAAATAAGAATATATTACAATATAAAAATATAATCTCCTAATAAAATAAGAAATCTATTATTTTAATTAATTAATATTGAAATTTATTATTTTTTAAAAATTAAAATGATAAACTATTAAAATAAGAAACATATTACTATAAGAAAATATATTATAATCTCTTATTAAAATTTTTAAAAAAAAATATGTGACACTTAATCTCTATAATTAATTTTTTTTTATTAATTTATAAAATTAAAATACTAAATTATTAGAATAAGAAACCTATTCTAATATTAAAATGGAATCTCATATTTATTATCAAATTATAAAATTAAAATATCTTTAAAAATAATTTTATATTAAATTATAAAATTAAAATAAGAAACTCATTACAATATAAAACATAATCACCTCTTAAAATAAGAAACCTATTAATTTAATTAATTAATATGATAATTTTATATTTTTAAATTATAAAATTAAAATGATAAACTATTAAAATAAGAAACCTATTATAATAAGAAAACATATTATAATCTCCCATTAATTTTTTTTTTTAAATGTATTTGGCACCTAATCTATAATTTATTTTTTTATCATTAAATTATGAAATTAAAATAATAAATTATTAACCTATTATAATATAAAACATAATTCCTTATTAAAATAAGAAAACTAAATAACAACCGTACACAAAACCTAACCCTTTTTTTTGAGTTTATTGTTAATTGTTGATTGTTATTTTACTTTAAATGGTTTTTTTATTATTTGTTGTGCTTGAAGAAGCAAACTCTCACTATTAGTTCTTGCAAAGTTAATAGGGACTTTAATTTATTTTTATAAGTTTTTTTATAAATTTTTTATTATATGTTATGCTTCAGCATGTAGACTGTGACTATTAGTTATTGTAAAGTGAATCTGGATTGATCAAGATTTGAAGTTAGATAAGAAAATTTAAGCTTAAATTGAACAAATTACATTAAATTTCATTGGAATTCATTCAAAAGAAAATTAAGCTTTTTAAAAGTTATTTATAACTAGAGATATGATTTCAAATGAGAGATAAGAGATAGAGAAACTCTAATGCGAATAAGAAAAATTATTTGACAATTGCGAGAAAAACGAGCAAGATATATATATTAAATGTAAATAAATCACATTGTCTCATTTATATTATAAAATCGATGAGATCTGAAACATTTACGATATCAATACCTAAAATAAAATTATTTCTTTTAAGATATGAAATTATAATTAAAGATATGCTTAACTCGCACAAAGTGCGGGCCTTGTACTAATTTTATTAAAAGATAAACTAAAATCATTTAAACATATCCGTTAAATCAAGTTAATGTTTTCAACATTACAACAAAGTCTATGAATTTATTCAAAAATAATAAATCAAATTTTGATATTTCCTTAAAAAAATGACTATAGTATAATTTTTTTCACTAAAAAATAGGAGATGGTGAAGTGATAAGGATTACACATAATTTTCATCCATTCATCGAATAAGCAAATAAATATGTCACTACAAGAATTAATGGCTTTTAGCGTCCAAAAATTTAGCGTCGTAATTACAATTCGACGCCAAATATCAGGCTTTTAGCGACGACAATAATTTTCGACGCCAAATATTCAACTTTTTTCGTCGAAAAATATTCGACGCTAAATTATTTTACTATTCTAATAATTTTTAGCGCTAAATGTTATACTTTTAGCGTCAAAACTATTAGTTGACGCCAAAAACAAGACATTTAGCGTCGACTAAGTAGCGTCGCTAAAGGTTTATGAAGATTCCACCGACAATCCTTTAATCTTTAGCGTCTAAATTTATGTTGACGCTAAAAATCGGACATTTAGCATCGAATAAACTATTTCGACGCTAAAAATTACAACAATTAACGTCGAATTTATTGTTTCGACGCTAAATATTGATTAAAATATAGAATGCCACCAACCCTTCTCCCCCTTTTTTTTTTTCTCTCATTCTCTTCATTTTCATCCTCTGAAATCTCAGAATCTGTCATCTGCAACCTCACAACTCTCCTACAAATTTTCAATAAAATTGTAATCAATTTTCCATAAGGTAAGTCTTATTTTCTTTATTATTTTTCAATTTTTATGATTATGTTTATTATATACTTTTTTTTAGTGGTTTATGTTCATATATGTAGATTAAGTTAATTAATTAACTAAATAGAATTTTTCTGTAAACTATTTACTTTATCAACTAAATATATATGTATATGCTTAAATAAATAATTAATGAATTAGTAATGTTGATGAGTGTAATATGATATTTAATAATTATATTATTATATTTAGGTATTTCGCTTAAATGGATAGAAATTGGATGAGCTCGCTGGATAGATTGAGTGTTGAATATCGTAATGGAGTGTATGAGTTTATGGAAGTCGCAAAGCAACACATTGATGCAGAAGGTCGTGTTCGGTGTCCATGTGCAAATTGTTTGAATAGGAAAAGGAAACGGTTAGATGAAGTTCATAATCATTTATACATGCCAGGAATATCACCAACTTACCGTACGTGGATTTATCACGGTGAGTAGTATCATTCTCAGTCACGGTTTATTGATTCCGGTGAAGGGAGCAGTAGTTACAATCAACCTGTAAATGATGAGATAACCGATGTTTTGCATGACTTACAAGGTCCACAACTTGGTCATAGTGTCAGTGGTGACATGCCAGTGTTAAGTGGAAATGATCAAAATTTATTTAGTGAACTACTTGATTAGGCAAAAAAAATTCAATTTGAAGGTGCTGGAATGTCGATCTTGAATTTCGTTGTGAAATTATTACACATTAAAGTGATCAACAGAATGACCAACATTGTATTGATATGATACTAGAGTTACCGGGCCAAATGTTACTGGTTGGAAGCGAATTGCCTAAGTCGTACTACGAGGCAAAGAAAATGTTGCGTGATCTGGGAATGGGGTATGAATCCATTCATGCTTGTAAGTATGATTGTGTATTATTTCTTACCGAGTATGAATCACTTGAATATTGTCCGATATGTGGTGAAAGTCGGTATAAAGTCCGTGGTACGGGGAAGAAAGTGCCTCAAAAGATATTGCGATATTTCCCTTTAACGCCCAGGCTGCAGAGATTGTTCATGTCACGACACACATCGACTGACATGATGTGGCATCATGAAAAAAGTATCGGTGCAAAGGGCATACTTAGACATCATGCGGATGGAACCGAGTGGAAGGAATTTGATGACATGTACCCCCGTTTCGCTGAGGACCCCCGTAATGTCAGGTTAGGTCTTGCCTCTGATGGTTTTAACCCATTTGGGAATATGTACAACTCTTATAGCATGTGGCCCGTTATTGTTTTTCCATATAACTTACCTCCATGGAAATGTATGAAGGATCCGTTAATGTTTATGTCATTGTTTATCCCTGGTCCACGTTCCCCTGGTAAAGATATGAATATTTACTTGAGACCATTGATCGAGGAGTTACAAACATTATGGAATGTGGGTGTGTATACTTATGATGCAGCTTCCGAGCAGTGTTTTCAGATGCATGCCGCATTATTATGGACCATTAATGATTTTCCAGCTTATGGTTCATTATCTGGATGGAGCACTAAGAGATACATGGCATGTCCAGTTTGTGCGGGTCAAACACCTTCGCAACGATTACGGAATAAAATATGATACACAGGGCACATGAGATTTCTTGAGTTGAGTCATCCTTGGCGGAGGAGTAAATTATTTAACGGTCAACATGAACCTTAAAGTATGCCCAGTCCATTGTCTGGATTCGACATACTTTGTCAACATCAACATCTCAGAGACAGCACACCAGATAAACATCCTAATAATAGAGATAAAAATCAAAAATGCTTACCTGAAGAGTTGAATTGGACAGGAAATAGTATTTTCTTTGAGTTAGAATGTTGGGGGACTCTGAGTTTGCGACATAATTTGGATGTAATGCATATAGAAAAAAACATTTGTGAGAGTTTAGTGGGCACACTATTCAATATTCCGGGTAAGACAAAAGACATTGTAAATGCTAGATTGGACCTACAAGATCTTAGAATTCATAGTGAATTGCATTTACAAGTCACTTCTCGAGGTCTTATTAAGCCACCTGCTAGTTATGTGCTCACTCAATCAGAGAGAAAATCATTTTGTGATTGGCTGAAAATGGTTAAATTCCCTGATGATTATGCATCGAATATTGGGCGTTGGGTCAGAGATGATACAATAACGGGATTAAAGAGTCACGATTGTCATGTGCTTCTCGAGATTCTCCTTCATGTTGGCATTCGACCTTATCTCCCCCCGAATGTATGTGACGTCATACTTGATCTATGTGGCTTCTTTAAACAATTATGTCAGATGGCATTAACCACAACTGTTATTGACGAACTTGAGCGAGGAATCGTGATAATCCTATGCAAGCTGGAGCTAATTTTGCCACCAGCTTTTTTGATGTGATGGTTCATCTGGCCGTGCATTTATCGGCTGAAGCTAGAAAGGGAGGTCCTGTCCATTACAGATGGATGTATCCCATTGAGAGGTACTATATATATACAGTTTTAAATATTACATTCTTAAATTTTTACTGTGCATTGAATTTAGTTTTAATGCAAACTTGTTGTCATATCCGCATGGCTTTGGGAGATTACAAACAATATGTGAAAAAACAAGGCGCGCCCTGAAGGGTCAATAGCTGAAGCTGTTGTAATAAGTGAAGCAAATAACATTTTGTTCGATGTACATGCAGAATATTGAAACTCATTTTAATCGTCGGCCACGAACTGTGATGGAGATGCAAGTAATTCGCCAAGATATCACAGTGTTCCGTCAAAATTGCAGACCATTTGGAGCAGTAGGTGTCAATTACTAACCCTTCAGGAATTTCAACGTGCGCATTGGTTTATATTGAGTAATTGTGATGAAGTGAAACCGTATTTAACGTAAGTTTTTCTGGTGCATAACCATAGTATTTTTGTCATACATTAACCTAATCATTTTTGTAGGCAACATCTAACAATGCTACAATGTGGTGGTGACCATAACGTTGATGAAACACACAAAAAAGAATTTCCTAAATGGTTTGAGACAACTGTAAGGCCTAACATTTTATATTTATTTTTATCCTAACATTAAATATTTCAGTTTGTTATATTAACACATTTATTTCTCTCATTGTTAGATTAAGAACCAAGTGCAAAATGGTCAATTGGACTCGTCATCCTCGTTGGTTTCTTTGCTTATGGGCCTCAAAAGCATGCTTATGAATACAGTGGATGCATTGTCAACGGAGTTAGATTTCATACCGAACATCGAGATGTTACTCATGTGACTCAGAATTATGGAATTGTAGTCCAAGGAGAACACGGCTCAGATCTTATTGACTTCTACGGAGTGTTGCAATCGGTCATTGAGTTGATATACCGACCCAAACGACATATTGTTATATTCGACTGTAAGTGGTTTGACATAAATGCCAGAAAGAGAAGCATTCAAGTTAGTAATCATCTAACGTCAATTAATGTTCAACGTTTTTGGTACAAGAATGATCCATATATTTTTTGTACCCAAGCACGTTCAGTGATATATATATCTGATCTAAAGTTAGGAACTGGATGGATGGTGGTAGAAAAGTTACAACATAAGGGCATTTGGGACACGCAGGAGAAAGATAGAGTTGACATATCAGATGAAACACAAGAAGTCTCTGGCAACTTTGAAGTTCCTGAACAGATATTTTATGGACCAACTGTCATCGTTCCTGAAAATATCACATTAACACGAGATAGTACAGACGTTGAGATAATTCCTCATTCTGAAGTGAGCGTTGAAGTAGCAAGTGAAGAAGAATTTGACACTGAAGATGACTTCGATTCCAGTCACGAATCCTCAAATACCGAAGATAATAGTGATTAATCAAGTTAGTGTATTTTGTGATTGATGAATAATTTTCTGGATTATAATGTATGGTTGTTGTTTTAATTATTATTTAAATATGGTTGAAAGATTGTCGTAACTATTAATAGTATAATTATCATATAATGTTATTATTATTTTAATGGTAGAAATTTAGCGTCGAAATATAATAGTCGACCCTTAAATGTTAGATATTTAACGTCGAAATAAGAATCGACGCTAAATGACAGACATTTAGCATCGACTATTATATTTCGACGCTAAATGTTAAAAAAAAAATTAAATTTCCCGGAAAAATAACCCTAAATTTTTAATAAGCCGCCAACTTTTTAGCGTCGAAATTATTTACTTTTGGCGTCGAATAATTTCGACGCTAAATGTCCATTAAATCCCTAAAACCAGTGTCTTCTTATTTCTCGGCTCAGACGTCCAAAATCAAATATTTCTCTCTGTCTTCTTCTTCTTTCTCGGCTCCAACCACTCTTCTTCAGCAAATTCATAGACTTTACAGGTAAGTCTCATATAAATGAAGTTTAAGTTTAAGTTTAAGTAATAGTATCAAAGATTTTATTGAAGATGACGAACGTTGTGCGATTTGATTTGAGGACTATTTGATGATGATGATGATGATGATGATGATGATCAGTAGTAGTAGTAGTTCAGGATCAGATTTAGGGATGATGATTTATATTCGATGTTCGTTTGAGCTTGCTTTGTATAAGTTAATTTAACAATAAATCTACCCTCATGGTTAATAGATTGGAGTTTGGGTGAGATTATGGGTGTATGATGGCTGGTGAAGGGGTGTGGCTGGTGAAGGTGAGAACAACAGCAATTTGCTGCTGTTCTGGGCAGAACGGCAGTAATTTGCTGCTGTTCTGGGTGGTGGCAGAGGGAAGTATGTGTTCTTGAGGGTTAGTTTTGTGGGGTCTGTGTGTTTGAATTTGCCGGTTGGAAGGGGCTGTTGATTGTTTGTTGAGTGAGAGAGAGCCAAATGAAAACGAAAGGTGAGAGTGTGAGAGGAGAGAGCAGTCTTAGGGTTTGTGTTTTTGTGTCTCGAATGAGAGGGGAGGCTGTCGAGTCTTGTGATACAATAACGAGTTTATTTGTTTGTTGCCGAGAATTGTAATCAAAATGAGAGAGCGTGTGAGTGCCGTGAGGGACTAGAAGAGCTTAAGGGTTTGGAATGGCATTGGTTTGTGGCTATGTGAGTGAGAGCTTTGTATATTTTTGTTGTGATTCTTGTATGTGAGTGAGATTTAGGTGAGCAAGAGAGGGAAGGCCAAGGCCGAGAAAATTCTGATTAACATTAAATTTTGGAATGTGTTTGGTTTGTTAAGTTTAGTTTGGTTTGGTTTTGTAATATAATGTTCATACATATACTATAAAATGCATGTGTTTGGTTTGGTTCTATTACATTCAAAATACATGAAACTTTTTGTGTTTTTGCAGATGGCACCGGGCAATCGCAGACGGGCTAATGCGACTCCATCTACATCAGCAAGGACAATTGGCCCTGGTGGAGTCTCTGCTAGCACATGTGAGTCCAGTACAGCGAAGGGTCGAGGACGCTCCCGTGGCCTGGGGTTGTCTAAGTACGTTAAGACTCACGGTCGTATCCGGATTGAGATATCAGATGATGGACACAGTCAAGTCGGACGGACAAATATTCAGCGTTAATACAGCCATAGGAGCTGTAGCTCGATATGAAGCTCTCCAAAACTACGTTTCTTGGAGAAAGATACCGTGGGAGACGAAAATCAACCAGCTATTCTCTTCGCTACTTGTAAGTTTTCGATATTGTTTGTTAGTTAACATTTTTATTTTATACTTATTTTTACTCGATTTCTATTCATGTAGGAGTGGTTCGACTTCGATCTGACCAAAGTGAATGTCCAACAATATATTGACTACCACATGGGGAAAAAGTTATAAAGATTATAGGACAAAAGTCCTGAAACCAATATTCGACGAACATGGACCTTCGGATGCTCCACAACACAAGCCTGATTTTATAGAGGAGCAAGACTGGATATTCTTATGTGAGCTTTGGTCTACCAAAAAACACGAGGTAAATTTTGAAATAAACGAAAATTTATAATTGTCTTTGTTTTCGGTACTTACATTGTTGGTAAATGCAGGATAAATGTCACGCAAATGCGGAAAATCGAAGTCACTTGCGTTTTAACCACTGTGGAGGTTCAAAGCCATTTATCCAACATCGTGCCGAACATTCTGAGGTAAATATATCCTAACGTAAAATTTAACAGTTCATTGGTTTTACTAATGTGGAATAATATTGAATTTATTTTTTGTTTATAACAGAGTAACAAAGGTGAGGTGCAATCATTTCCAGATTTTTTTCCGTGTGACGCACTACAATGAGAGAAACAAATGGATAAATGAAGAAGCTGAACGCTGTTATGTAAGTTTCAGTTTTTAAAAATAATATAATTAATATTATATATATTAATTTTTTTTTCTCAAATTCTAATATTAACTTATTTTTTGAAACAGAACGAAATGATGGAACTCCAACATCAAACTCAGGAGACAGGGTCCGACCCGATACCAGATGAGCAGTTGTCGCAATTGGTTTTCAAGAATCAGACAGCTTACAACGTTGGCCTTGGCACTCGTAAGAAGCCGACGTCATCTGCACGCAGTACTGTTAATTCGGAAAATGCCTCTCTTCGAGACGAGTTAGTCACCACCCGAGACGAGCTGAAGCAGACTAAGGACGAGCTACAACAGGTCAAGGTGGACCACGAGAAGAAGATGGAGCATCTCGAACAGCAAATGCTGGTTTTCCGTAGATGTTGGAGGCCTCAATCAGTCAGGGTGCATCGGGCTCGAGCGTCCCCCCATCACAGCAGCAATAAATTTTATATTTGGTTTTGTATAAACATTTTGAACAAATAGTTTTAATATAATATGTTTTTTTTCTAAAAAAAATTGAATATAATAATTATTATAATATTTCGTAATTCTGTTATTAATCAGAAATTTTTTTCAATTAAATTAATTTTTTAGACTAAAAAGAAGTAAATTAATAATTTTAAAAAAAACAATTTTTTTTAACTATTAGCGTCGAAACAGTCGACGCCAAAAGCAATCTTTTGGCATCGAACATTTCGACGCTAATAGTTACAAGAAAATCGCCGCAGTAAGTATACATATATTACTTTTTTAATATACTCTAGCGTCGACATATTTCGACGCTAAAAGTTTGACTTTTAGCGTCGACTTATTTCGTCGCCAAATATAACCTATAGCGTTAGAAAATTTAATTTAGCGTCGAAAAAAATTGGACGCCAAATACAGTCTTTAACGTCGCAATTATTTAATTCGACGCTAAAAGTTATTCTCGTCGACATTTCAGCGTCCACTTTTTGCGTCTGATTATTTCGACGCTAATAATATTTTGCGTCAAAAATATGATTTTTGGCGTCGATTTATTTCGATGCTAAAGGGTATAATTTTTGTAGTGTGTATATACCATATGTTAAATTATTAAATTTTTCATTTTCAATCCCCGATCTAAATAGAGGGGGCCTCTCAAACCTCCATTCTAGTGGAAATTCGGTCATCCCTATATATAATCTCAATAATATTAATATTAACGTGTTGAAAGCACTCGCACAATGATGAGTTGCTCTACAGAAACATGTGGGTACTGGGTAACATACATTTTTTTTTTTTGGAAATATTGGAAACCTCACCGTCAAACCATTCGACTCGTATTTAAACGGAGTAGGTAAAATTCCCGGCTATCCTACGCTCTTACAAAAAATACATCATCTGGACTCGAACCCAAGACCTATCAATTAGATTATAAGTCATTTGTCATCAACCCACACCCTTTGGAGTCACCGGATAACATACATATACATCATTTGCAGCAGCTGCACTATTACGCGTTCAAAGCACTGATTCATATAAACAGAAATGGAATTGCACGCGTAAAACAAAACTTTTTATAAACATCATTTAGGGTTTTAATTTATCCCCCCACTTTCATAAAAAAAAAAAAAAAAAAGTGGACACACAAAACAAAATGGAAACCAGCTGCATTGCACTTGCAATTCCATGCACATGACAAAACATTATCACCCACTTTCGTGCCACACGGGACACAAAAGTCTTCATAGCTATCCTGTACATAATTAATTCATCATCTGTCAACAAATGTTCTTATAATTAGGAGATTCAATCTAAGTATTTAGTTTTTGTAATTGAATTCTAGTAAATTAAAAATTTTAAATGTGAAGCACATATATGATTTCGTTAAGAAGTTTGATCTTAATTTTTGATCAAATCATAAAATAATATGACTTTTTTATATATATTTATTATCTTTTATTAATATGGGTCATGTTTTAGAAATTCATATGGAGTTCTCAAAAATTCATGGCCGCAATGAAAGGAGAAATATGGATTTCAGAAATTATGTACAATTTTAGGAGGGTGGAATTGAAAATTTATACTCTGAAGTGGGTAAAATATAAAAAGTTTAGTTTTTTTAATTAAATTCATTTTTTTGCTATATAAAATTCGATCGTAGTGCAGAGTTCGTCCAGACCATAACATGCTTAATTTTATCAAAGTTTATTTTAAATATTTGGAGTTTAATATTATATTTCTAATAAAGTTAGGTATGTGCTACATTTCATTGTTTTGAGTTTCATACTTCATGTTAATATTTTATATTTGGAAAAAAAAATAGTAAAATTAGACAGACATCGTGGTCAAAGGATGCATGTACTTTTATTCACCTCACCGCAAGCTTCAAAACAATATATTATATTATAAAATTTAGATAAGTGTTAGTTTTATTTTATTTTTTATGTTCAATTTTTTTTATATATATTTTTTGTAACACAGGGGTAGGATTTTTAAAAAATCCAACCATATTTTAAGTGTTTTTTATTTAAATCCGAACATGAAAAAATATAATAAGCGACAAATTCAAAATTTTATAAACTATACTTTTTCAATATATTGAAAATATTAATAAAGAACATTCGAATTTGATGATAATCTTTTCAAGTGTGATTCGTTACCAACCCTAATATATATTAATATTTGTAACCTAAAATATGCCCTTTATTTAAAGTTTTTTTTTTTTCAAATCATTGGAAATTCTCAATCAAATCACTTCTTTTAGGTTTAAACGGAGCAGGTAAAATCTCATGATGTCCTAAATTTTTACAAAAAACAACTTCCTGAATTCGAATCCATAACCTCAATATTAAATCTTAAATCCTACACCACTAAATCACCCATATGATAACTTATTTAAAGTTACTTATTAAACTTTACCTAGCTAGTGGATATATGATGCAAGTATTTCCAGTATCATCAAACCATACATTATTAAATTTAAGATTGAACAAAGAAAGTGGAACCTGAAGTCAAACTTCAGAGTAACTTTTCCTTCTGCCACTACTATATTGAGATGTGAGATTTGACAACTAGCTTATTTATATTTATTTATGGAGTAATGATACACTCACACACATTTTTACTTAAAGTTTTACCAACTATCTCACTGTAACTACATTGATTTACTGTAGATCACTGTAGTTACGTAGTGAGAGAGTTTGTAAAACTTTAAGTTAAAATGTACGTGAGTGTATCATTTTTGTTATTTATGTATTTTGATTTGTCCATCACCTTTAGTTCCCACTAATCATTAAAGTAGATCAACAAAGCCTCCCACTAGTGGAATTTTCTAGATAAATTATTAATATTATATTATATTATTTCATTATAAAGAAAAAGAAAATCCAAACGACGGATTACTGTTGATTAGGTTCCAAAAGAGATGAGAATAATATTCATAATTAGACTGATAAAATTATGTCCCAATGATGTGAAAATAAAGCTCGTAAACTAATAGAAACCAAACCCAAATATTAATTATTATATGAATTCTTTATTAACTCACGTCACCATAAGAAATCGAATTCAAAATCTATTATATGGAGTTGGGTCTTAATCAAACGAATTGGCAGTTGCTAATATGAATCACTTGATCAATGAGTTAATTAATGTTTTGTTTTTTTAAGCAATATTGTATGCTAATGGAAGATCGTACATAATGTGATAATTATAAAATGTTAATTTATTATCTGTTTGATTATACGTTTAAACCCTAAAAATATTTTTCCTTCCAAAAAAATCACATATAAGGTTAGCAGAAGCTTTATACAGTAGGTGCGAACTTTACCTTATGATATTGAATTATAGTATTGAAATTGCATGTGTTTAAAATACAAGATTTTGCTTGCTTAGATTTGAGAACCAACAACAATGGCGGTGTGACTTAGTCGCATAAAATTTAGGATTTGGTTATTTAAGTTATAGGTTCGAATTTAGATAGTCCACGTCTTCTTGTAAGAGCATGAGACATCAGAGAGTTTTACCTACTCCGTTTAAATTCGGATCGAATGATTTGACGGTAGAATTTCCAAATGGTGAAATTTGTTACGTGTACTCCTACATGCAATTGACATGCATAATGTAATTAAGATAATAACTATCATATTTAATATTAACCATTACAGACTAAGTGGAGAAAAACCTCACTCCCACTTCTTCAAACTTTATAAATTATCCTTTGCCTTCTACTCATCACTCTGCACTACACAATCCTCCATAGTTTATAGCTCTCCCATTTCATCACTTTGCTTCACATTTCTATTATTTCTTTTTTTATTTTGTTATATATTATCTATCCATTGAGTCCTCCTCATAATCCATAGCGTGAGAAATCTCGTGTACTGAATCATCATTTTACATATAATATATCATTTGCCCATATGCAGTTGAAGCCTCAGTAAAATTAGTTATGGCCAATTTGCTTAGTGTATTTTTACTAATGGAAGTGATAATGAGTGGCTTTAGATTTGGAGTTGATGGACTTGGAATGGGTTATTACATCATGACATGTCCATTTGCTGAACAAATTGTGAAAAATAATGTCAACAGAGCTCTTCAAAATGATCCTACTCTTGCTGCTGCCCTTGTTAGAATGCATTTCCATGACTGTTTCATTCAGGTCCAATGACATTTTTCATCTTGATCCTTTAATTATTTGTTTATCTGATATCAGATCAAACTAATTAGTTTTTCTTTTTTTTTTTCCATCCTTTTAGGGATGTGATGGGTCAGTTTTGATAGACTCAACAAAGGACAACACAGCAGAAAAAGACTCACCTGCCAACTTGAGCCTCCGGGGCTATGAAATTATTGATGATGCTAAAGAGGAGATTGAAGAACAATGCCCAGGCATTGTTTCATGTGCTGATATTGTTGCAATGGCTGCTAGAGATGCTATTTTTTGGGTAAGTTATTGTTTAAACCATTAACCCAACTTGAATTATAGAAGTATAAGAGTTTCAAATCAATAATTTTGTATTACTAAAAGAGCAAGCTTTGGTGTAATCATAAATATTGCTCCATTAAGGACCGGGTATCAAAAGTTCGAATCTTGAAAACAGCTGATTGTAGGGATAAATTTGCTTATATTTTGTAATGACGGGAACCTTCATATATCGAACCACTTTTCTTTTTAGAGTTTTGTATTGCTAGTAATAATATTTAGGGTTATAATTATTTCACTATTTTAAAAAATTGAAAAAATAATAAATTGGTACAAGATATATTGGGATATAATGCTTTACTACTATATTTGTATAAACTTTTACATTTTATTATAAGAAGTATTGAGAAATAAAAAAAAAACATGTATAAAATGTATTAGGACGTGTAACAATATTTTACTACTATAGTAAAATATTACGTTTTATAAAAATATAATAATAAAATATTATACACGTAATAATTCTTATACTCATTTATTATTTCTCAATTTCTGAAGCGGAATAACCCTAATTTTGTTGTTTTTGTTAATGGTATATGGAAATATGTTTCAAAATTGCATGTTATAAATGAATGGGGTGTATTTATGTAATCAGGCTGGAGGTCCAATATATGATATACCAAAAGGAAGAAAGGATGGAAGAAGATCAAAAATAGAAGACACAATCAATCTACCATCTCCCACCTTCAATGCATCAGAGCTCATTAGAGCCTTTGGTCAGCGTGGCTTTACTGCTCAAGAAATGGTTGCTTTATCAGGTAATTATTATCATTATTTATTAATTATTTTAATTAATAGATAAATATGAATATTTTACAAATGATTCAATGAATGAATGGTTTAAGCTGTATCAGACCCCACAATATGTTATCGATATATATTTTTACTCATTATTTCTCTCAAAATCGAACTCAAATATTACACTTTGAAAGCACTTATTTCTGTCAATCCGACTATTTCCCTTGGGGCTTTAACTAGTAGAATATATAATGGTTATTTTATATATATATATATTATATATATATATCTATATAATAAATAAGAATGGTGTTGGAGGAAAGAGAGTGTATCAAACGGCTCTCTTTATGTGGCTTAATTGACGGCCCAGATCATTTCATTGGTAAAGAGAGGAGAAGAGAGTGAATTGATTGATGGAAATGGTCAAAAAATTTTAAATTTTCAAATTAAAAAATAGAAAGTTAAAATAAAATCATTTAATTCTGTAACATCGTGCCGTAGGCACAGGCAAATACTGTAACACCGTGCCGTAGGCACGAGCAAATACTGTAACATCGTGCCGTAGGCACAAGCCAAATATTGTAACATCGTGCCGTAAGCACGGGCAAAAACTAGTGTATAATATATTATATATATATATATATATATTAATAATAAAGCTAAACAAGTAATTGATATATTTTGCCTGGAGGACATATCCATATTGAAAAAAAGAAGTACTTTAAAAGGCAGCGTTTGGGTTCGACTCTATAGAAGTAATTAATAATGTGTTTTGATATATTTTGTCTGAAGGACGAGAAGTGATAGACATACTTACATTTCTATATAAAATAACTACACTCATTTCACTGTAGCTACGGCGATCGATCTGAACTTGGTAGGAAATCAAAATTGATCAGTGTAACACACTAACTAGATTAGTTGGTGATGCAGGGGGACATACACTAGGAGTGGCAAGATGTTCATCATTCAAAAGTCGGTTGACCAGCGTTGACTCAACCTTAGATTCCGACTTCGCAAAGACATTGTCAAGAACTTGCAGCGCCGGCGACAACGCCGAGCAACCCTTTGACGCTACAAGAAACACCTTCGATAATTTTTACTTCAATGCATTGATCAGAAAATCCGGTGTCTTATTTTCGGACCAAACATTGCTGACAAATTCAAGAACCAGAGCCGCTGTCAATGGCTATGCAATGAACCAGGCCATGTTTTTCTTGGATTTTCAGCAGGCCATGGTGAAGATGGGCATGCTTGATGTTAAGGAAGGTAATAAAGGAGAAGTAAGAGACAATTGTCGCAAAATAAATTAAATAAAATTATATTTTGAAACATTTATGTTGAAAGAGTTGTATATTTTATTATGTATTTTGAATTTGATCGATTGTCTGTTGCTTGTAAGAGTTGTATCATGAACAATAAGTAATGCTTCTATTTCTTGTAGATAGTAAAATGTTTATCAAAGTCTGGTTGATTTTTTTTGGGTGAGGTTCAGGTCACCTAAATTAATCTCCGAAATCTATGCCCTCAAAACTTTCCCGACACAGATAATGATAATTCGTTAACTTTTTACATTATGGGACATGACCCCAAGAAAATACATCTAGTGGGACTCGAATTTTAAACTTGAGAGGGAACAAACTACTCGAGCCCAATATCTTTACCATTGAGGCAATCCGTAAGGATTAAGTCTTATTGATTTTGTTTATGGTGGATTTTTGTAAGGGATTAGGAATACGGATGACAATTTCGCCCACAAACTCGCAATTCCGCAAAAATCCACCAGCGATTTAAGCGGGTTGGAAATTTAAAATAAAATCCGCTGCGATTTTGGTGCGGGTTTGGTAATTAAGCAAAACTAGCGGATACCCACTGCAGGTATCTGCTACCCGCAAGCTTAATTTTTTTTGTTTTATATCTTTAGGGTAAAAAAAATATCTCATATAAAAGAACTCACTAACTTACAATTTTTGAATTACTTTTACTCATGGTTCAATATTTTGATGATATGAATTTAACATAATGAAAGATATCCAGCTAGCGATTCATGTATATAATTGTGATAATATGAATTTGACAGTATGTTATAAATATTTTAAATTTTTATTTATTTGTCCTAATTTGTAAACTGTCAAATATATTTTTTGTATGTTATGAAAAAGTATAAATGTTTAATAAAAAGATTGTATTATTAAGAGCATAAAAAAATTCGAAATTTTAAAAACCCGCAAAAAATCTGTTGGGCACTAACGCGGGTTTGGTAATTTATTTTATGTGCAGGTGCGGATTTGGTAAAAAAAATTAAAACCTGCAGCGGGTATGATGCGGATTTGGTAATTTATTTACATATGCGGATGCGGATTTGGTAATGACAAACTCGCACCAAACCCACCCAATGCCATCCCTAATTTGGACATGATGATTGATGGGAAAAAACAGTATTAGCATCAAAAGTAAATGAATTATTTTAATTGGTGTGTGGATAAAAGATCGGCCTAAATTAAACAATATTAAATTCTCAACAATGAATCCCATTTTGGTGAGCAACATCGTTAACTCTACAATTTATGTGAATATGGGTGTTTACGGGTCGGATCGAGTTTTTAAAATTTTATGAAATCCGTTCGGATCAGGTCATGTGGGTCGCTGAATTCGAATGCGAATTCAAAATTTTAGATTGCAGACCTGAGCGGGTCAGATCACACGAGTTGGGTCGGGTTGGCAAAAAAATGAATTTTTGTAATACATTAACTATTTTGAGACATAAATTTGAGCTATTTATGTCTAGAAACTTGTCATACATATAAAATTTCAAAGCAAAGCTATAAAGTAATAAACAACTGAAATAATAGTAAAACTTGAAAAAATAATAAAAATTTTAGAAAAATATAAAAATATATTGTATCAGGTCGGATTTGATTTCCAAATCCGTGACTCGACCCGCAAAAATCAGGTCGGGTCAGATTATTCCGAAAATGCATTATTTTTAATTGAAACCTAAGCGGGTCGGATTATGTCGGATCAGGTCGGATCACAGATTGACTCGAAAATGTGAACACCTCAAATGTTGACATGCACAAAAATCATAAAGAGAATTTGATTTTATTGAACTTTATGGATAATGATTTTGAATATAATATGATAACGTCAAAATATTTAGGTAACCAACTCTACTTAATGAGAAAATAATTTTTATAATTTGATTTTGATAGATCATTCTCTACACGAAAGCACTCAATGACTCAAATATGAGATTAACATGGGAAATTTGCTTTCTCAAGAAATGTTTCACCACCTTTTCTTAAATAAGAATGGACACAATATGCTTCAATAAACAAATATTGACAGCAGAGGAGAAGTCTCTTATATGTCAAGAGATCAGCCGATCCTCCTCACAATTTTTTTCAACTATTAGTATTATGTAAATAATAAAAATATCTAATTTATAAATTAGACTCTTAAAAATTATATAATAATCTCCGCTCAAAAAATCTTCTGGCTTCGCCCTGATTGACAATACTTAAAATCTAACGAATTTCTGTCATTGTTTTCCAAGTAAGGTTGTAAATGTAAATGCCACAGGCTCAGAGCATATCAATATGTACAAGACGATATCAAAATGATAAAAACTCAGAAGTTGAAAAAATAAACGATATGATATTACTTCAGGAAGACAAAGATGGCAATCAGATTCAGGGAAAATAGATATATGCTACCTATCAACCAAAATTCAGCTAGCTCTTAAAATACGATAATAAGTAGGGAGAATAAATGAAGAAGGGTGACAAGCCCTTGCATTTTGACATAAATGTTTATGCAAAACTCCAGTAAAATGACACCAAAACAATGCACCTTAAGCTGTGCCTTTATTAATAAACCCATCCTTGCGACCTTCAAATCCTGGTCGCATGAGCTTTTTCTCTCTTTTCTCAATACGCCGCGTCTTCTTTTGGTGAATTCTGTCTGCAATATTTGCCGATCTCTTCTGCTGTTTCTCAGCTTTCATCTTCTCTCTGGTTTCCACCCTCTCATTCCACTTCCCAACATTCTTATGATGCCTCTTCTTTTCTTTCTGTATGCTCTGTTTCAACAGTTTTGGATTGTCATGAATCTTAATTCCTGCAGCTCTACTAGTAGCTGCTTGCCACGAATGCTTCTTCGCTATTATTTCCCCTTTCTCAGGATCTTTCTTTGCTTCCTCCAATTTCTGTGCTTTTTCAAGCTCCCCAAACTTGGAAAGCTTATTCCTCTTCTTCTTACCACGTTTTTCTTCATCTCCAAGTTTAACATGAGAAAATGCAAGTTTCTTCGATGCCTCTGCTATATCTTTCTCCACATTATCTGATGAATTATTACTCATAGTTTTCTTTTCTTCACTTCCAGATTCTCTCTTGCGTTTCTTTTGCTGAATTTCCTTCTTGTCACTCTTCTCATTCTTCCTCTTTGGTTTATCTGAACTTCCAGCATTTCGACCAGCACGAAGCTCTTCGATCTTCCGTTTAAGTCTTTGCCGGAGTTCGTCATATGTCACCGATCGATCATCATCACCTTCCAAACCAGACATCACAGGTTTAATCTCCGTTTCCTCATCGTCACTTTCCACATTCGGTTTTCCCTTTTCCAGGTTCTGCTTAAGCAAATCAAGCGTGGTTATATTAGACTTCTCAGGATCCAACCGATCTCTACGAGCTTTCTTGATATTTTCTCTCGCTTCCTTCTTCGCAGAAGCTTTTTCTTTCTTGCTGAGGCCTTGAAACCAAGGCTTCTCTGTATCATCAATTGGTAGATAAAACCTTGCAGGGATAAGCTCAACCAACTTGTCAAAGAACAGCGTATGTTCATGAATGATAGACTTCATATCAATATCAGGACTGGCTTCCTCAACAACCTTTCGCTTTTTCTTACCCATCTACATAGAAATTGAAATCAAGTGCAACAGGAATGAATCAGTAAAAATTCTAGCCATTGGTTTCTACTATCGCAACTGTAACTTAATTACACTAAACTATATGGGTCCCTAAATACATAAAAGCAGCATCAATCAAAAGACAATACATCTCAAGAATGTTGAAAAAAAATTACATCTAACAAATTAAAAATAAATATAATAAAATCCATCTGAAGCTCACATACATATTTATCAAAATCAACGTAATCAAATCCAAGAAAACAACTAATACAATCTAAATCTCTAGTAACGTTAATTTTCCGATTTCCTATAAACAAAGTAAAATAAATAAATAAAAGATTTTTTTTTTCCTCGCTTAACCTCACTCCAGCAAAATTAAAATTTTAAAATAAAATAACGAAACAGAGAATGAGAACCAGAGGAAAAAAAAAATACCTGCTTGTTGCCACCGGTCGCTGAATTTTGAGGTTTAAGAAAGTTTTTGCTTTGATGAATCTGTCTTGAAACTCTAGGGTTTTGTTGGTTATAATTTGAATCCTATTCCTATATCCATATCCCACTTTGGGCTGTGAGTCCAACTATAGCCCATTTTGTCCAGCCAAAGCCCATTAAGTCCATTAAGTACCCATATGACTTTTAAGTTGCCCATTTAAAGAAAATATTTTAAGATAATGTAACAAAGAGTCAAAGACGTCTAATAATAATATCTCTCTCTCACTTCACAATTTTTTTAGATTTATTCATTCATGAATAAACAAAACTTACCAAATATCTAAAATGATAGACGGAAAATCCTTTATCCAAACAGTAATGTATCGTTTGGTGAGCTCATAAATAACGTCTAAACGTTATTTCAAACGCATAATTAATAGTTTAATACTAACGTTAACATTAACTTATATTTTTATAAAATTGAACCATTGATTATTTTTATGCACTAGTTTATTTTTTAACATTTATTTCATAATTTATAAACTAATTTATATTTTCAGTACAATACTATATACTAAACTCAGCAAACCTAACTCTGAATTCCATTCAAACACATCTTACTAGTTAATTGCTCCTTATAAATGAAATGCATTATCAGTATCATTTCCAAGCAATTTGGGATCTTCGTCTTGTTCTTAAGGTTGATGGTTCTCAAGTTCTCGTGTGTGACTGTACAAATTGATTTGGATTTGTTAGCACATTTTTTTTATTGGCATGTGTCCGTGACAAAACAAGTTCAATTGAGTTGTAATCTTTCATAAAGATCTTTGTGCAATTGGACTGGTTTCTGGCTGCTGTGCATCAGACATACGTTCATGGTGCGTTCGTTGCAGTGTTCGAACGGTTGGCGTTAGTGTCACGTTCTCTATTGGGTTCGAACGGGAGCATTCCAGAGAGCAAACGTTCGAGGCATGTTCTTGTGGGGTTCAACGGGAGCATTCCAGAGAGCTCACGTTCGTTGTGCGTTCGATTGGCGTTCGAACGAGTCTTCACAGAAAGGGCGCGTTCGTGTAGCGTTCTAGTAAGCGTTCGAACGCGACTGCGATCTGAACGCGTTTTTGGCCTGCAAAACCCTAGTTTTTCACCCTACCTATAAATATAACACTTAGCCGCCATTCTCACATGTTGAAGCATATTTCTCTTGAGCCAAATACTCTCAAAGCTTTCAACTCTCTTTGATTTCACCTTGAAGACTCTTTGAATCTTATGTCTTCTTTGTTAATGGTGTGAAATCCATTCTTGATAAACCTTCAACACAACTTAACCCAAATTCCCTAATCCTTTAGAGTTCTTTAGGAGGAAGTTTGGTAGTCGGAGTTCCGGCGTCATTGGTGATATAATCTACTCAGAGACTTCAGAGGTTCTGAAGAAAACCGTGGGTCGCGGGCTTGAGGAGTTGCCTTGAGTTCTTGCAGTATTGAGGTACTTGAGTCGGTAGAGTTGCCACCATAGGTCTTGACCATCGCTGTAAGTTTTTCTCTATATAGTGGATTTGGGTGGTAGCCTATACCCGGAGTGGTTTTTTACTCGGAAGAGTTTTCCACTTTGTCACCAAAATCAGTGTGTTGAATTTTGTGTGATTGATTTACTTTTCGCAATTTCTATTATTGATTAATATTGTGGATTTTATTGTTGTTGGTTGAATTGGTAATTGCCTGTTTCTATTCCATAGTAGCAGTAACAGGACTTGTCCTGCTTATTGTTTATAATTTCGCATAGGGTCAGAACTTTGTGTAAATCGAACTTTCAATTGGTATCAGAGCCTGAACTCGATCCTTGACCCATTAGCTATGGAGCGTAGTCAACCCTTGAATTGTCCGCCATTTTTTGATGGCACGGAATATTTACATTGGAAGGTTCGCATGAAGGCGTTCCTTAAGTCCTTAGATGAGAGGGTCTGGATGACTGTTGAACACGGGTGGAAACCTCCCGTTGTTATTGTTGATGGGGTATCTTCCCCTAAAGATAAATTGACCTGGACCAAGGACGAATTTGATGCTAGCAATAGTAACAGCAAGGCTGTTAATGCCATACATGGTGCTGTGTGTTTTGCTGAGTTTAGGAGAATCTCAATGTATGAGATAGCCAATGATGCTTGGGACATCCTGCAGACTGTGCATGAGGGCACATTGTCTGTTAAAAATAATAGACTCCAGGTTTTAGCTACTAGGTTTGAGGTCGCCAGAATGAAAGAAGATGAGACCTTTGATGAGTTTTATGCTGAGATTAACGATATTGTTAACTCTAGTTTTAACCTAGGTGAGACTATTCCTACCAATAGGATAGTTAGGAAAATCCTTAGATCCATTCCTGATAAATTCCTACCCAAGATTACCGCCATCGAGGAAAGTAATGACCTCGATAAGCTTGATTTGGAAGAACTCGTAGGAAAACTGCAAGTTTATGAGAAAAAGCTTCCTGGTTATAGAGAGCAAAAACATTTGCGATGAAAATCGCTAAGGAAGTTGTGCATGATTCGTCTAGCGATAATGATACCTTTACGGATCGTGATTTGGCCTTGTTTGCAAAGAAGTTTAAGAAATTTCTTAAACTTAAGAAGATGGCCATATCAGTAATATGGATAGGGAGGATGAGCCTAGAGAGATTAGGCATAGCATGAGAGAGTCTGGAGAGGATAGGGAGAGTAGATCCCATGGTGCCCAATGCTATGAATGTGAAGGATATGGGCACGTTAGATCTGAGTGTCCCACATACCTTAGGGCTAAAGGCAAGAAAGTCTTGGCAGCATCACTTAGTGATCTGAAGGTGATGACTCTCCTAAAGGCAATTATATTGCTTTTACTGCTAGTGTTCCTGATGAGAGAGAGATAGTTATTAATGATGCTGATTCTGAAGTCTCTCTTGATGAGTCTGTTGATGAGGAAAGTCTTCAAGTAGCTTATGTTGAACTGTTTAATAAGAGTTTAGTTATTAAGAAGACTAATATAGAGGTCAATAAGAGGCTGAAACTAGTTGAGTTAGAAAAGAATGAAGCTCAAGCTAAATTTGAGCAAAGCCTTTTGATGGTAGATGACCTAGAGGAGAGGAACAGAGGCCTAGTTAATAGAGTCCAGATATTAGAGACCGAACTTGAAGATGCTAGAACCCAATTGTCTGCATTTTCTAGTGGAAATAAAAAGGTGGACCGTATGTTAGGTATTATTTCTGAGCCTAACTGTAATAAGGCTTCTTCTTCCAAAGTTGTGCATGTAACAGCTAAACATGACTTAGGTAAGAAGCATGTTGAGTGTAGTCATCTGATTCCTCCTGTTGTTCCTCGTCCTGTGACCCAACCTTGATTTAGAGGTGTTGTGGGTAAACTTCGCTCTCATCCGAGGTTTGTGCCTGTGTGCCACCATTGTGGCAAGGCTGGACATATTATGCCTAAGTGTTTCATGTTGCACAAGCAAAAGAAAAGGCCTAAGAGTATGTCGCCTAGATTTGACTCTTCAAATCTGGCTTCTCAAGTTTCTGCACTAACTAAACAGACAAAATTTCTTAGTGAGAAACTTAATTTGTTGACTAGGACTTCTCAAGTGGATGAGGTTCCTAGAAAGGTTTGGGTGAAGAAGCAAGATGAATTCCCATCTTCTTCTGAATGTCCTGATGGACATAATGAGAGTGCACTTCGGTGTAACTCTGCTTAAAAGATGCATTTTAATTTTCCCATTGCATGTGTGTGTGCGTGTGTTATGTTTTTACACGTTTGTTTTATTTTCACAGCATATGAGTGTGTGTGTGTCTTGTTTTTGTTATATGTCCCTTGGTATATAGGATGGAAACCCGGACATAAATTTCATAGCCGATTCCGAATGGACGGTAGTATGATCTGCACTCGGAATACAACTCCACGTACCATTGGATGTTTTACAAGCATGTTTGTGTCTTTATTTTTATTTGTTAAAATCTGAAAAATTCAAAAAATAGAAAATGAAAAAGACAAAAAAAAAAAAAATTTACGGCTTGCTAGAGCATGAAAAGCTTATGCATGTGATCCTAGTATGTAAGATATATGATTATGCATGTATGATATGCTTTTATTTTCCTTGTTGCTATATATACATGAGTGTGTGTGATAAAAACCTTTGGTATATCATGTGCTTGCACCTCACATACACGTTTTTATTTTGTCAAGGCTTGGTCGCATGTATGAGTTTTTGGACTAGCAATCTAATTTCTATCATATCTTGTTTGCTCAATAGTGTGACCTTTGACTAGATGATCTTGCTATCCCCTTGTAAAGGCAAAAAAAATTATAAAAAAAAATGAGACTCAAGTGCAAAAGAGCCAAAATGGCTAAATTCAAAAGATAATGGCAAAAACCCTTCACTCGAAAGAGTTGTTAAATATGAGCTCATGATATTTCTAGGGTAAATAATATAGCATTCAACCAATGTTGCTTATTTTCAGGTCCTAGTGGTGCTGGGTTTGAACAACTATTTTGTGGACTTGGTTTGTTTAGAGATGGATTTCTTTGGCTGTGTCCAGCTCATAAAATAAGGTCTTAAGCCTTGATTCGTTATGCACTTTATTTTTCACGCAAGTGCTTTATATGCTTTGGTGTTTATGTCATATGCATAAGTGTTGTATTTAGCAGTTTTTAAAATGATGCATATTGTTTCATGTCATAAACAGCTGAATACTGACTGGGTATCATTGTGTCAGCTTTACATGCTGTTTCAGTCAGTTTTTGACAGGATTTTTATTTATCTCAGTATGTGTCTGTGTGTGCTTCATGTTATTGCATACCAATTTTTTTTTGTTCTTTACTGTGCACCTTTCTGAGTTTTGGTTTGCTTCCCGTGTTTTATTTTGCTAACTTTATATGCCTGTTAGTGAGGGGGAGTAATTCATGTTTGTTTATGCTCTTGCATGTGTTTTCTCCTATTCTCATGTTATTTTTCCTGTTTCTTTTATCCTTTGTCATTTCGTGACAAAAAGGGGGAGAGTAATATATTAAGGGGGAGAGCCTTAATATATATGAGGGAGCCGTAGCATATCTTTTAGATATCTCCGTTTTAAGTTAAGATTAAGGGGGAGAAGGATTTCTACTTGTACATGTATGAGATTTTTACCTGCTTTATGGTTTACTTGATTATCTCAATGTTTTTCACGATATATTGTTGTTTGTGGATGTTTCAGGCAGCAGGTATGTTGCTGCGATGACATTAATTTCAAGACTACTTTGTTAGGTGTTAGATCGAGTCCATTTGTAATAAGTCACTGTTTTGATGGTTGACAGTTGACTACTTTGCTTTTTGGGTCTATTACCGTAGTCTTTGTATTAGGTAGTGTTTTGTCATGGAATGCCAAAGGGGGAGATTGTTAGCACCTTTTTTATTGGCATGTGTCCGTGACAAAACAAGTTCAATTGAGTTGTAATCTTTCATGAAGATCTTTCTGCAATTGGACTGGTTTCTGGCTGTTGTGCATCAGACATACGTTCGTGGTGCGTTCGTTGCAGTGTTCGAACGGTTGGCGTTAGTGTCACGATCTCTATTGGGTTCGAACGGGAGCATTCCAGAGAGCAAACGTTCGAGGCATGTTCTTGTGGGGTTCGAACGGGAGCATTCCAGAGAGCTCACGTTCGTTATGTGTTCGATTGGCGTTCGAATGAGTCTTCACAGAAAGGGCGCGTTCGTGTAGCGTTCTAGTAAGCGTTCGAACGCGACTGCGATCTGAACGCGTTTTTGGCCTGCAAAACCCTAGTTTTTCACCCTACCTATAAATATAACACTTAGCCGCCATTCTCAGATGTTGAAGCATATTTCTCTTGAGCCAAATACTCTCAAAGCTTTCAACTCTCTTTGATTTCACCTTGAAGACTCTTTGAATCTTATGTCTTCTTTGTTAATGGTGAAATCCATTCTTTGATAAACCTTCAACACAACTTAACTCAAATTCCCTAATCCTTTAGAGTTCTTTAGGAGGAAGTTTGGTAGTCGGAGTTCCGGCGTCATTGGTGATATAATTTACTCAGAGACTTCAGAGGTTCTGAAGAAAACCGTGGGTCGCGGGCTTGATGAGTTGCCTTGAGTTCTTGCAGTATTGAGGTACTTGAGTCGGTGGAGTTGCCACCATAGGTCTTGACCATCGCTGTAAGTTTTTCTCTATATAGTGGATTTGGGTGGTAGCCTATACCCGGAGTGGTTTTTTACTCGGAAGAGTTTTCCACTTCGTCACCGAAATCAGTGTGTTGAATTTTGTGTGATTGATTTACTTTTCCGCAATTTCTATTATTGATTAATATTGTGGATTTTATTGTTGTTGGTTGAATTGGTAATTGTCTGTTTCTATTCCATAGTAGCAGTAACAGGACTTGTCCTGCTTATTGTTTATAATTCGCATAGGGTCAGAACTTTGTGTAAAATCGAACTTTCAGGATTAACTTTAATTTAATTTAAATATATTATGGAGGTTATTTCCATTTACACCGTCATTAAAAAAACTACGTAATTCAAGATATTATTAAAGGAAATTATCATTTTTTTTTTGGGAAATAAAAAAGTTATTAAATTTGGGCATCTAAAATTTTCTCTCTAAAGATGAACAAACACATTTTTTTAGACAAAAACATCATCTTTCTCCTTCTCCTTCTCCTTCTCCTTTTGTTTTGTTTTGTTTTTTTTTTTAAAAAAAAAATTTACATAACGAGATTTCATGAATATACTCTTTTCTTGAAAGAAAAATTTTAAATACCCGAATTTGAATTTTTTTTTTTAAAAAAAAAAAAAAAAAAAAAAACCTTCTAGATTGTCTAAAAATGATTATTTCCCTTTTTTTTAACTTAAATTATTGGTAATTAGTAAAAATTCCTTAATTAAGGGCTTCATTATAGACTCCATATTATAAATATTAGCATAACTTTAAAAAAAAAATGAGTGATTCAATATTTTCTTTAACTTGCATTATTGCCTAGTAATTAATTATACGGCGAGTAATGGAAAAGCATTCATTTCCTTTGGTTTGTTTATTCACACTTTCTCTGATTAACAAGATATAGGCTAGTAACCTGTGCTAAAGATTTTGGACTTGTGTGGTTTGATTCCTCTCAGGTTCAATGTTCGAATCTCAATAGATTTTAGGTCATGTCTCTTTGTGTAGAAAGTCAGTGACTTATCCTGATCTGTGTTGGGAAATTTTTGAGGGCACAAAATGCATGTTTCAGGAATTAGTCGAGATGCGCGTAAATCGACTCGGACATCCTGATTACCAAAAAAAAAAAGAAAAAAGAAGAAGATATAGGCAAGTGAATATAATGATCACTAATCGATCGACATCAATGAGCATCCAAGTCTAAAGCATGTTTTACTATATGATTAATCAACATTTAGTGTTGCTCTTAGTATGATTCACATGATTAAGCTATATATTTAGGGACTTTGTAGCCTCCTAAAAATAATATCACCCAGAAACCATTTTTTTATTATTTATAATAAACAAATTATGGGTATCAATTACATTGATCTCTTGATTGCTAAAGAAGGATCATGTGGGCATCAATTAGTGTCTATGGTTATCATAATTATAAACCCTAATTCTATTTAATTGATTTTTCCTAAGTTGGTATCCTAAGCTTAAATCTACTAGCAATTGCTGAATTAATTGTTGTTTTTTTTTTTACAATATTCAGACGTCATCACCTGAGAATATATATATATATTATATCTTTTTTATTAGAATGAGTGGATCCCGTAATTTAATAAGTTAATAACCAAACCAAAAGATTAAAAAACACATATCTAGTACAATATTATTTGTCTTGAAATTCATTTTATTTTTATTTTTAATTTAATCATTTATTTAATAAGTTGATGGATCATTCATTGTAACCTCATTATATATAGAGAATGGGTCAACAACCCTTTAAAAATACATTTATTATCTCAAAAATTGGTTCTATATAATCAAAAGACTATTAAATGATGTAAAAATAAATAAATAAATATCTATATATATAGTTAAAAGACGTAAGATTTTTTTTATCTTTATCTACCCTTACAGTTCACATAAAGTCCACCACATGAACCTTATCTTAGTCTGACCGTATGTGTATATATATGTCGGCCGAACAGTGCGGTCTCGTATTTTCTACAATAAAATAATTTTATTTTATAAATCAATAAATAAAACAACGTTATTTTATCGTAGAAAATACGCGATCGAATAGTCCGATTGATCGGACCTGAAACGCTGTGTGTATGTGTCTGTATTTATATGTTTCCGCAAATAAATATTCGTGCGAAGTTTGATGTGTAATTTATGAACTCAACATGTATAGCGTGGATGATAGAATAATGTGATATATAGGTAGATGATTTGACATGCATTAATTCTTAGATTAAAATTTAATTATTATTTCTAACTAAAAGAAATAACTCATAATAAAGAGTTAGGGCTCACATTTGTGTCAATAAAACATTAATATGATAGATGACATAACATTATTTAATGTTTTAATTAAAGCTTAATTATTTCTAACTAAAAGAAATAACTCATAACAATATTTTTAGATTTTGAAAACTCTCACATTAGTTTACGTATACACATATTCTAATCTCTTTTTTTATTTTGTTGATTGTAATGTTGATTCTGAATTAATCATGAATATTGTAATTAAAAATTCTACAATATAATGGTGGTGTCACGTCATTCATGTAACAACTCAATCATATCTTATTATACATATTAAAATATTAAAAAAAAACTATTTAATAAATGATAGTTATATTGACATTGATTATTAATTGATAGTATCACGTCAATCATATCTCTATTTTATAAAAAAGAAAATCTCGAATTATAAATACAATAGACCCTCGGTACATACAAATATTTTTGATACTAAACTAACTCTCGTAATTTGGAAATATTACCAAAAATATGAAAATCTCATGCAATAATATTATAAAAATAAATCAAACCAAATCAAACCAATTAAATTTTTTTCCCATTATATGTATGGATAATCTTTGATTACATGATGTTCTATCCAGAATCATTATCTTATTAATCTTAATAAAATCTAAATCTTCCTCACATAAATATATAGGTGGATTTAAATGAATGCAAAAGAATAGCTGCAGCTTAATCGTATACACATGTTCTAGCCAATTTTTTTTGTTTGTTGAAGTACTTGTAGATTGTAATGCTGATTCTGATCATTCATTATGAAATACAGTGTAAAAATTTTACAATATAACGGTTGTGTCACATCATTTATGTAACAACTCAATCATATCTTGTTACACGAGAAATTTTTGTATGAAACCGGTACACCACATAATTAATGTATCATTGAATCTTCATCTGACATGTGGTAATATTTTATTTTATTTAAAAAAGCAGTATAGCATACATCAGATTTATTACCACGTATCAGATGAAGATTGGATGGTACATTAATTACATGGTGTATCGATTTCATACAAAAATTTCTCTTGTTACACAGGCTGAAATATTAAAAAAAAATACCAAATAAATGGTAGTTATATTTATACGTCATATGATTATTAGTTAATAATATCACGTCACTCATACATTTGTTCTATTAAGGAAAATTTTCGAACTATAGATACAATAGACTCTTGATACATAGAAATATTTTCGATACTAATTAACTCTCATAATGTGGTAATATAATTATCAAGGAAAAATATCTCTAATCCACCTTAAATTAGGTGAAAGTCTGAAAATGTTATAACATTTTTTACTTTATCATTTTTTCATCCAGAGTTTCAAACTGTATCAATTTGTGCCTTTTAAGGTAGAAAATTGATATTTTTTCATGTTTTCGGGTGGAATATATGATACAACATTGGGTGGAAAAATGATAAAGTCAAAAATTTAACATTTTCAAATTTTACCTAACTTAAGATGGACCAGAGATAATTTCCCTATTATCAATAATAGGACCTGCAAAAATATGAAAATCTCATACAATAATATTATAAGAATAAACCAAAATAGAAGTTTTTTTCTCACTATATGTATCGATCATTTCACTACAAGAAAATGTACCTTTAGCGTCCAAACATTTAGTGTCGAAATTAATTTCGACGCTACAATTGTTACTTTTAGCGTCAAAATTAATATTCGACGCCAAATGTCAATATTTTAGCGTTGAATATACTTTTTGATGCCAAATAATATACTTTTAATGTCGAATATGAAAAACGACGCTAAAAGCAGTAATTCTAGCGTCGAAAATATGTCGACGCTAAAGATTTTCAACTATTCTCATTACCTTTAGCGTCGAAATGACATATTCGACGCTAACAATTTGACATTTAGCGTCGATTATTTTTCGTCGCTAAAGGTTTATGACAATACCACCGACAATCCTTTAACCTGTAGCGTTGAAATTTAATTTCGACGCTAAAAATCGGACATTTAGCGTCGAATTTGAGGACTTCAACGCTAAAACTATGTTAAAATGCAGCATCATTAACCCTTCTTCCCCCTCTGCTTTTTCTCTCATCCTCTGCAATCTTACTCTCTCATCTGCAACCTCACAACTCTCCTATAAATTTTCAATAAAACTCTAATTAATTTTCCATAAGGTAAATTTTCTTTCATATATCTTTATTATTTTTCTTTATATTTGTAAATAATAAGTATATATATCACTTAAGTATTTCAGTTTAATCTTTCTAAAAAATTATGGTTTTCATTTTTTATAATTATGTTTATTATATACTTTGTGTTAGTGGTTTATGATGCATATATGTAGATTAGTTAATTAACTAAATATATTTTATTTTGTAACTAATTAATTTTTTAACTGAATATATATGTGTATGCTTAAATAAATAATTAATGCATTGATGATGTTGATGAGTGTAATATGATGTCTAATAATTATATTTTTATATTTAGATATTTGGCTGAAATGGATAGAAATTGGATGAGCTCGGTGGATAGATTGAGTGTTGAATACCATAATTGAGTGTATGAGTTCATGGAATTGGCAAAGCAACACATTGATGCAGAAGGTCGTGCTCGGTGTCCATATACAAAATGTTTGAATAGGAAAAGGAAACAGTTAGATGAAGTTCATAATCATTTATACATATCGAGAATATCACCAACTTACCGTACGTAGATTTATCACGGTGAGCAGTATAATTCTCAATCACAGTTTATTGATTCTGGTGAATGGAGAAGTAGTTACAATCAACCCGCGAACGATGAGATAACTGATGTTTTGCATGACTTACAAGGTCCACAAGTTGGTCATAGTGTTAGCGGTTACATACCAGTGTTAGGTGGAAATGATCAAAATAAATTTAGTGAACTACTTGATGAGGCAAAAAAAAATTCCATTTAATGGTGCTGGAATGTCGATATTGAATTTCGTTGTGAAATTATTACACATTAAAGTGATCAACAGAATGACCAACAAAAATATTGATATGATGCTGACTTACTGAGGCAAATGTTACCGGTTGGAAGCGAATTGCCTAAGTCATATTACAAGGCAAAGAAAATATTGTGTGATCTGGGAATGAGATATGAATCCATTCATGCTTGTAAGTATGACTGTGTATTATTTCGTGCCGAGTATGAATCACTTGAATATTTTCCGATATGTGGTGAAAATCGGGACAAAGTCCGTGGTATGGGGAAGAAAGTGCCTCAGAAGATATTACGATATTTCACATTAACGCCCAGGCTGCAGAGGTTGTTCATGTCACGACACACAGTGACTGACATGATGTGGCATCATGAAAAGAGGATCGGTGCGGAGGGCCTACTCAGGCATCCTGCAGATGGAACAGAATGGAAGGAATTTGATGACATGTACTCTCATTTCGCTGAGGACCCCCGTAATGTCAGGTTAGGTCTCACCTCCGATGGTTTTAACCCGTTTGGGAATATGTACAACTCTTACAACATATGGCCCGTTATTGTTATTCCATATAACTTACCTCCATAGAAATATATGAAGGATACGTTCATGTTTATGTCATTGTTTATCCCTAGTCCACGTTCCCATGGTAAAGATATGAATATTTACTTGAGACCATTGATCGAGGAGTTACAAATATTATGAAATGTGGGTGTGCTACCTATGATGCAGCTTCTGAGCAGTATTTTCATATGCATGTCGCATTATTATAGACCATTAATGATTTTTCAGCTTATGGTTCATTATCTGGATGGAGCACTAAGGGATACATGACATGTCCAGTTTGTATGGGTAAAAAAAAACATATTCGCAATGGTTACGGAATAAAATAGGATACACAGGGCATAGTGTAGGCACTGCATTTTTGCATATAAGTCCTTATGATGAGTCTCATTTGGAGACACTACCTTTTAAGTAGCGGAAATCGCGGGAAACGGACGTCAGAAGGGAAAAGTCAGAAATTGGGATTTTTGTTGGATTAGTTCGCTTGTTTAGCTTCGGTGCGCTAATTGGACCTCCGTTTTAAAACACCTTAGCCCAAAACCCCGCAAACAATTTAACCTCGGCCCAAAACCCTTGAAATACACATCAACCAAACGCCCAGCCAAGCCCACACACGCCCAAGCCCATAAAAAATATCCAAAATAATAAAACACATATTCAACACATGGGAAATTAAAATAAATCAAATAAAATCTAAATAATCACCTACTAAAATAAAAAATTACTTACCTAAACAAAACATCATATACCAAATTAAATAAAACAAATAAACATCAAATAAACATTTCCTAATTTAAACAAATCGTTGTCCCCCATTAATTTTTTTTTTTCCTTGTGTGACACTATTAATGGCATCTCTTTAATACACAAATCTTATTCCTTGTCAAACATGATTCACCATAGCAATTGTCTATAAAAGAAACACAGTTCCAACACTCCCCCCTCCTAGCTCATTCTCACGGCAAACCCTAAAAAACCTAATCCTCTCTCTAAACACATTAATTCTCTCGCCTCTCTCAAAACCGACCATTAACAAACCCTAACTCTCATTCAAAAGCTTCACACACACACCTTACCAACTACCAAACCTCTCCACCGCATCAAAACACAAATAAACCATCACCATACTACCTGAATCACGCAAAAACACCACTAATCCACTGCCTCTCATTCTTCACGCCTAATAAACACCACGTACAGTCTTCAACAAGCAGCAACTCATGCCACATACCCCTCACAACAACCTCTCACGTACCCTTCAACTTAGGCCTCCATCTTACGCCACTTCCATTTCCTTCCACCCCCTCTGACCTGCACACGCCACAACACACGGCTTTCAATGCACTAGCCAGCAAACACCCGTACAAACTTCCTCCATCTTACGCCACTGCCCTTGCCTTCCACGCACCACAGCCCCTCACATTGTCTCACTCACGTAAACAGCCACTACCCTTGCCTTCCACGCACCACAGACCCTCAAACGTGAGCTCCTTCACGTAACAAACACACCAAAATAACACCTCAAACTGCACCATAACAAGCCCGCAAACAGCCCCTTATCAAACTGCCCAGTAATCACTAAAAAACTGCACCAGACAATCGCACAAAAATACCTCGAAAACAGTCCCCAAATCTCTGAAAACAGTCCCCAAACAGTGAACAAATCACCCTAAAACAGTCCAGAAAACTGCACCAAAACAGCAGCAAACCGGAGTGAAAACACAGCCCGAACAGGGAAACAGTGAAGGAAAATGTTGAACCAGTGAACCGGAGGAGTTGCGGAGCATCACCCTTCTGACGACCGTGTACGGTACTTCCGAGAGACGATTTAAAAAGTTAGACCTGAGGGCACTTTTCTTATTTATTTTCATTCATCTTTTAATTGTTTTATTTATTTTCTTCGCATGAGAGTCGCTTGTGGATGCATGTTGTGGCCTTTGAATGGATGGGAAAATGTGTCGTCTCTCGTGGTATATAAGATGGAAACCCAGACGTAAATTCCGTAGCCGAATCCGAATGGATGGTAGTGCGGTCTGTACTTGGGATACAACTACATGTACCACTTGAGCAAACGACACATGTTTCACTTTGCTTTTGTATCTTGTTCGTTTGTTATTCACATTTTATTATTCCGCCATTTAATTTCCGTACGATTATTTGTTTGTGTATTGATGATATAATGCACATGAGCTTAGTCTAAAGGTTCTCTATTTGAGGGAAGAAAATTCCATAAGGCTACCTTTACGATAATACTTTGCCACCCAGAAGAATGTGTTTGATTGAATGTGAGATATGTTTAATCGAATATACGAAGTCCTATATTGTTGTCTTTATTTTATATGCATTGTAATGTAATGCGCATGGGCTAACTAGGGTGGATTAAAGGTCCTCTATTCGAGGGAAAATGCCTAAAGGGCTACCTTTACCACGATATTTTACCGCGCCGGGCGAAGTGTGTTTGGTTGAATGTGAGATGTGTTTAACTGAGCATGTGAAGTGCTATATTGTTGTCTTTATTTTATATGCATAATAATATAATACGCATGGGCTTAGTATGTTAGTCTAAAGGTTCTTAATTTGAGGGGAGAAAAGTCCAAAAGGCTACCTTTACGACAATACTTTGTCGCGTCGACGAAGTGTGTTTGATTGAATGTGAGATACGTTTAATCGGATATAAGGAAGTCCATATTATTGTCTTATTCATTTTTATGCATTATGATGTAATGCGCATGGGCTAGCTAGGGTGGATTAAAGGTTCTATATTCGAGGGAATGCCTAAAAATGCTACCTTTACCACGATGTTTTGCCGCGCCTTTTGTTATGTCATTGACCTTTCGCATATCATTGCTCTATTTACGCATGTATTGCATTCTAGTTCGCATGGGCTAACTAGGGTGGATTAAAGGTCCTCTATTCGAGGGAAAATGTCTAAAAGCTACCCTTACCACGATGTTTTTCCGCGACAGACGAGGTATACTCGATTGAATGAGAATGAGTTCAATCGGGCACACTGGGTCCTACATTGTGGATTTTCTTATCTATGTATGTGTTGCGTCGTCTATCATGCATCAGGTCTGGTCCCGTTCGAACGCGTTCTCAAACGCTATACGAACGCGAACCTTCTGTTTACCGTTCGAACGCGTTTACGAACGCTACTCGAACGCGCATGAGTATTCTTTGTTTTATCATGCATCAGGTCTTGTCCCGTTCGAATGCATTCTTGAACGCTATACGAACGCGAACCTTCTGTTTCCCGTTCGAACGCGTTTACAAACGCTACTCAAACGCACATGTATTTTGTTTCATCAGGTCTTGCCCCGTTCGAACGCGTCCTCAAACGCTATACGAACGCGAACCTTCTGTTTACCATTCGAATCCGTTTTCGAACGCTACACGAATGCACGTACACTGAACTGAGTCCTTTTCATCACATTTCATGCATGATTGCTTCTTGGGTGATTTCTCTTGCATTATGTACCTAATTGCTTCTCTTTATTACGCATGATTGTGCAATTGCCATTTATTTGTGTTCCCACATGTATGAGTACAATGTGCTTCTGAAATTGTATGCTTGCCATTATTCTGACTCACTTTTATGCGTGTTTGTACAATTACCATTTTCTTGCGTTTCCGTATCCATGAATATGGTGTGCTTATGAAGTTGTATGCTTGCCGTATTTCAATTTGCCTTTATGCATGAAAATTTGGACATAGGTTATATGCAAATAGGTTGTATGCAAATTCAGACATAGGTTATATGCAAACTTAGATATGAGCCTTGCACTTATGCATGTGAGCTTAGAAATAGAATACCCTTGGGAATGTATGTTGCTAGATTCGATTAAATTATTGCACAAATCTTATCATTACAAGTGGCATAAGTAAGGGACCATTCCGAACCCAATGGTTTGAGGTATTCCCTTGCGAGGGGTGAGTGCAGCCTTAAATCTTTGTCCCGGTTCACACCGGGTGGCGACTCCATGTTATTTCTCCGGTTTAGTCCCCCGCGGGCTACTCCGTACTCCTAACCGTGCCGCGAGCCCGAAACAACGTCGTCCAACATCTATGTCCTACAGTCTGGCGACTCCACTGGGGATAGAGAATCGGCCCCGAAATAATGTATTGTAATGTTTGTGATTTGTGCTTTAAGTTAACCGTGTCTATTGTGGGTTGAGATGGTTTAATCAAAGACATTATTAAGGCTAGGTGATGATTTAGTGTCTTCCTTCACTCACTACCTTTCTATAAGGAAAAGCTGTTAAGGCACCTAGATAATCATTTACTCGTAGCTTACTGTGATGGACTAATTCAGAGGACTCGTTGTTTATTCCTGTCACCAAGCGATAAGAGCCTAAGAGGCTTGGGTATTTAAGAGAGTTCACTCCACCCTCCATCTGGGGAATCTATAACGGGAAATCTATTTGACAGTCAATCACACACCATAACTCGTTGGCACGTACCTTAAGCCTTAAGGTATAAAAAAGGTGCGCTCACTTGGTCGTTTGAACCCTTGAGTGGGGATTCCTAGTTGTGGGCAATCCTTCGTCAGTGAGAGCCTTTGTTCGTACTCCCGTAAACCCGTATGTGAACCTAGTCGCAAAACTAGTAGAAATTATTATTCTATGCTTATATTTTGGGCCGTCGTCATTTGGATCCGGTTGGACTTTTTGTCAAGAGATATGAACTCGTTGGGCCATTTAAACTGGGACGAGTTAGTGTCCTTTGAAAATTGGGCCAAAAGCTTCTAAAATGTCGATGGGCCATTGTATGTGTGGGCCTCTCATCATTTGAAGTTGTTTAGCTGCGTTGTTACAAAATTTAAACCTGTTGGGCCTTTTCAACTGGGACAAGTTTGCACCGCGCAATAGTGTGATTGAACACTTTAAAATGATAATGGGCCAACTAGTATGAAATTTTTTATGGGCTTATATATTACATGCATTGCACGCATACATGCTAACTGAGAATTTTAAAGAAATATAATAGATTCTCATTGGGTTAGGGAAGACTCACTAAGAGGCCAATAACAAATAGCAGTGGATCAGAAAATGAGGTATCTCGCATGGATCAACTGGAGAATGGTCTCACCAAGATTACTGAACAGTTACAAACCTTGGCTACTGTTGTGGCTAGTATGGTTGTGCCCCGTGCTGGGGGAAATTTTTGAGAATGTGAGGCGTGAGGAGCCTCCGAATGGGTTGGGGGATGACATCCCCACTTTTGATGATGATATGACCGAGAATGCCGCAGTGAGAATAGTCGGGTCTCATGCTGAATTACAGAAACTCTGTGATTAGGTAGAATCGGTTACCCGCAAGATGAGGGTAAACATGAAGACTTGTTGGACTATGAGCTGATGACCTTTGAGGAGCAGCTACCGGCTCAGTTTAAAATGCTCGACATAGCCAAATTCAATGGGAACGGGGACCTGAGGATCCATCTCCGGCAATATGTCTCGGTTATGAGTTCAGTGGGCCTTTCACAGCGCCAAGTTCAGAAGATGTTTGGGATGTCACTTGAGGGGGCACCCGTAGTGTGGTACCATAGCCTTGAAAGAAAGGTTAAAGAAGATTGGAGAGCATTGGCGGAGACTGTCATGGATATCGAGGAGGAGGAAGCCGAGAATCGGAAGTTTTATGGCCAAAATAGAAGGACTTTCGGGGGGCCCTCTGAGACCAAGACCACTACTGCTGAGGTTGCTACTGTCAGAAACAAGCGATTCTCCGATCTTGGTAGACCTTTGTCAAAGGTGTTTGAAAAGTTGAAGATGCTTCTAAAACCTTTGGAACCTAGGCCATACCCAAATCCTGTGCCACCGCACATGAACTTAAACCAGTATTGTTACTTCCATCAAGAAAAAGGCCATGACACCGACAACTGTACCCGCCTTAGGCATGAGGTTCAAAACCTCATTGACTCTCATAAAATACCCAATCCAGAAAAAGAACAACCTAACACATACAAAAATCCATTACCTAATTACCACTCCATTCCACCACCCACCTACATGATCAACTCTAGCCTACCTGAAACCTTTGTCCTCCAAACTCTCAACCACCAGGCTTCTTGCATTGAGATAAGGGATAACAGTAGTAAAGAACCATAGGTCGAGGAAGAAGGCGATACTGCGAATGATGAAGTTGTTCTCCATAGCTTATTTGATCTAGTATTTTTAATAAAGACATTGGTTTTGTCTACTTGTTCGAATCTTTTTTTTATGATAATAAAGGCGTTCATTTCGTTTACTTGCATGAGTCTCGTCTTTTCAACCTGTAACATGAGTATATTTGACAAAAGCATTCAACCCTGGCACTATGATACTCAGCGATATTTATAACACAGGGAGTCCTCGGAAGAAGCAAGCAGAAATGACAGGATATCCATTCAGAAATTGGGAAATGGGGCAGTGAGACTTTCAGACTTGGAAGGAAATGAGTTCACCGAGCCGATCAATGTGGGTAGGTTGAAAACAGTACTTTCCCTAAGGAATAGAAGAATGGTCATCAAGGGAATTGGCGGAAGACCTAACCTAACGGGATGGGAAACTCATTCACGCATGCATGTATACACGTAACATATTTTGCATTCCTTTTTGTGTTTTGTGTTTGTTTTATATTCACATGTTTTGAAGAAGAAAGAGAGAAAACGGCAAATGAAAGCCAATCAGAAGCATCAATATGACATCAGCAAGTTTGGGGACGAGTCCCAGGGTTGAGGCCCATATCAGTATCAGTCTGGGGTTGAGGCCCATATCAGTGTCAGTCTGGGGGCGAGGCCCACCTCAGTACTAGTTTGGGGGCGAGGCCCACATCAGTATCTGTTTTGGGCGAGGCCCACATCAGTTTGAGGTCGAAGACCCACTATCTTGAAACAGTTCGGGAACAAGGCCTAGGGAATAAAGCCCACATTCAGTACAGTTCGGGAATAAGGCTCACAGTCAATATAATTCGGGAACAAGGCCTAGGGGAATAACGCCCTATCTTGAAACAGTTCGGGAACAATGCCCAGGAAATAAAGCCCGCATTCAGTACAGTTCGGGAATAAGGCCCACAGTCAACATAATTCGGGAACAAGGCCCAGGGGAATAATGCCCTATCTTGAAACAGTTCGGGAACAAGGCCCAGAGAATAAAGCCCACATTCAGTACAGTTCTGGAATAAGGCCCACAGTCAACATAATTCGGGAACAAGGCCCAGGGGAATAAAGCCTTATCTTAACACAGTTCGGGAACAAGGCCCAGAGGAATAAAGCCATATTTTTACACAGTTCGGGAACAAAGCCTAGAGGAATAAAGCCCACTTTCAAAACATCTCGGGAATAAAGCCCTCTCTCAACGCAGTTCGGGAACAAAGCCCATATTCAATATAATTTGGGAACAAAGCCCAAATGTCAAAGCATCTCAGGATAACAAGTAAGTTAAGCAACAGCTGGCGAGCCAAGTAAGTAAAAATGCATGCATAACTTTGATAGGATTGTCATTGTCACACATTGCACAAGTCCCATCAAAGTGGGGGCGACGGTAGGCACTGTATTTTTGCATATAAGTCCCATCAAAGTGGGGGCGACGTCGGAAGGGAAAAGTCAGAAATTGGGATTTGGACATAGGTTATATGCAAATAGGTTGTATGCAAATTCAGACATAGGTTATATGCAAACTTAGATATGAGCCTTGTACTTATGCATGTGAGCTTAGAAATAGAATACCCTTGGGAATGTATGTTGCTAGATTCGATTAAATTATTGCACAAATCACATCATTACAAGTGGCATAAGTAAGAGACCATTCCGAACCCAATGGTTTGAGGTCTTCCCTTGCGAGGGGTGAGTGCGGCCTTAAATCTTTGTCCCGGTTCACACCGGGTGGCGACTCTATGTTATTTCTCCGGTTTAGTCCCCCGCGGGCTACTCCGTACTCCCAACCGGGCCGCGAGCCCGGAACAGCGTCGTCCAACATCTGTGTCCTACACATAGGAGATTTCTTGAATAAGCTAAAAGTATACAAATATTATTTTTTTATTTCTTTTAGCGTCGCCTAAATTAGACGCTAAAAGTATAATTTTTAGAATCGAAAACTTTTGTCGCCAAATATGAACTATAACGTCAGGAATTCTTCTTTTTCGTCGAAATAATTTGGACGCGAAGTAAGAGGTTTTAGCGTCGATAATCCGTATTTCGACGCTAATTGTCGTTCTCGTCCATATTTTAGCGTCTAAGTTTTGCGTCGAAATTGTTCGACGCCATTTAGTGTTGGCGTCGAACTTTTCACTTTTGGCGTCGATTGTTTTCGACGCTAAAGACCTTTTTTTTTTTGTAGTGTTTGACGACATTCTGCTCTTTGTAGTGTTTGATGACATTCTGCTCTATCTGAAATAATCATCTTATTAAGCACAATAAAATCTAAATCTTCCTAGCATAAATATATATATGAATTTAAAGGAATGAAAAGAGTAGATGTTGTATCATCTAGTAAAATCTCATACAATAATATTATAAGAATAAACCAAACTAAATACAAAATACAAAAAAAAAAAAAAAAAAAAAAAATCCACTGCATGCATAGATCATTTGACAACATTCTATTCTATTCTATTCGAAATCATCTTATTAAGCTCAATAAAACCTAAATCTCTTTGTAAAAATATATATATATATATATATAATATATAGATGGATTTAGAGGAATGAAAAAGAATAACTATTGCTTCATCAAGTTAAATCTCATAAAAAATTATTATAAGCATAAACTAAATCAAACTAAACCAAATAAATTTTTTTCCTCACTGCATGTATAAATTAATCATTTGACAATATTTTGCTCCATTCGAAATCGTTTTATTAAACTCAGTAAAATCTAAATTTCCTTAACATAAATATATAGATGGATTTAGAGGAATGAATTGTATCATCAAGTTAAATCTCATACAATATTATTATAGAATAAAATAAATCAAACCAAACCAAATGAAACAAATTTTTTTTTCCATTACATACATAGATCCTTTGATGACATTATGTTCTATTCCGAAATTATTTTCTTATTATCTCAGTAAAAATTAAATCTATCTAACATAAATATATAGATGGATTTAGAGAAATAAAAAAAAAGAGTAGTTGCTGCTTCATCAAGTTAAATCTCATACAATAATATTATAAGAATAAACCAAATCAAATCAAAGATTTTTTTCTCACCACCATACATAAATTTTGTGATGATATTTTGCTATATCCGAAATCATTATCTTATTAAGCCGTCTAAAATAATCTAAATCTCACTAAGGTAATTAAATATATAGATGCATCATCAAGTTATAATGAATGGATGGAGTTTTTCTTGGCAAAAGTGTGCTTATTATTGTGCATCCAAACTTTGAGGACTCTCCTCTTGATCCCAATCTCTTGACAGAATTGTTGCACAGAAGATTCTTCAAGCTTCTGTAGACTCCAACCAGCCCTTTCAGCAAAGCTCAGCATCTTCTCCTTTTGTTCTTGAGTGAACTTTGTCCTAAACCTCTTCTGATGATCAGAGCCAGGCCTTCTTCCCACTCCTCCTCCTCCTCCTCCCCCTTCATCGGATTCCGAACGGGCAGACCCGCTCTTGCCGGAGAGTATCATCTGCTGCACATTATGATTCCGGCAGTCACATTCACATTGATCACATTCTAACTGTTTCCTATGGAAGTTCCTGTGGCAGTTGCAGGCTGAGCATTTTAGGGCTTCAATGCTACCTTCTTCTCCATTTGGCATGAACTCGCCGCATCCGTCAGTGGCGCTGCCTCCCATGGCTGCTGCATGGTTCTTGAGGCATTCCTTGTACCTGATCACCACTTTTTTGCATGGCTTGATTATCTTCTGTTCTTGCTTCTCCTCCTCGTCCTCCTCCATGGCCATGCCATGAGGGCTTGACCTATTATTATTATTATTATTATTATTCATCTCTCTCACACAAAAACAAACCTATATGTGGCCTTCAAAATTGAATCTTCTAGTGATAATTAGAAAATCAGTTGTAGAATAGTGAAGGGGAAAATGAATTATAAGTTGAAAATGACACATGTTATATGGACAAAGAGATGTTGATGAAGAATCCTAACATTGGATTCTTTTGGCAAAGAGAGAGAGAGAGAGAGAGAGGGAGAGCAAAAGTTATATAAATTAATTTGGAAAAATAAAAAAAGGATAAGAGAGGGAGAGTTGTCAAGTAATAGCTAGATAGATTGAATTAATAAATTTGATGGTGAATTTTGCAAGTGAAGCAATAACAACTGGATAGCATATTTATATAATTAAATTAATGAGATATATAGAGTGAGAAAATAGGGTGGGGAAGGTTGAAGGATTTAGTGCTCCATGGTATATATGTATTTAGTATAGTTAACTACTCTTAATTTATAATATTGATATGGAAAATTATCAGCCGTCTATTCGATCTTTAATTAAATTTTGGAAAAACATTTCATTTTTTAAATTTATCAACCGTCAATCTTAAGTTATTAAAAATGGATATTTTCCATCTAAAAATAGGAAAAAATGAATATTTTACATCTTAAAACTAGTTATGAAAAAGACATTTTTCCACCTAAAAATTAATAATTTGAGTGGAAAATATCATTTTTAAAAAAACTTATGGTGGACCGTTGATAAATTTAAAATACGATTTGTATTTTCAACTTTCATAAAAAAAATCGAGTGGATAACTGATAATTTCCCTATTGATATTGATGTGATCACAATTATAGGGACTATACAGTATTAGGATATGGGTATTGGACAAATGTTTTTTTTTGCCACGTTTGATACTTGAAATTTCAAGTCTAATGTTATCAAATTACAATTTTATTGAGTTTTTGTTAAATGATTTCTAGTTCAATAACCCCTATTTCAACTTCGGTACCCTTATACCTATACGGGATACATTAGCAAAACACAAACGAGCCAGAATACTAGAGAGGTTTAAGTTTAGAATTGTGAATATATTTGAATAATAATTAAGTTGTTTGATTTTTTTGAATCATTTTTTCATGACGGTTTGTTGGTTCATATGGATAAAAAGAAATTATCAGATTTTTAAGAATGTATCAAACGAAACTCTCTCTATTCACTTTTCGTTTTGAAATTCTTAAGCTCATCTCTAGATGGTTATCCTCTAAGCATGAAGACTTTGATCTCTCTGCAGCAGATTTAGTTCATTTCTCCTCATTTATTAAATCTTGGACATATCTGTAGATTTTCTCTGTTTTTTTTAGTAAAAACCCACCTTGAGACCCCTGTACTTTCAATGTTTTTTACATTGCACCCCTATACTAAATTTTCTACACATTACACCCATATACTCTCAATCTAGATACTCATTGTTTTTTTTTTTTTTTTTTTAATTTTATAAAATCATTTGGTTGAATTTTTTTGGGCTCATATTTTATGAGTCGTTGCTATGATTAATATTAGCCTTCTCTCTTTTATAAAAACAAAAAAGTTAAAATTGTGCACATAAAAATTAAATAAACCAGGAGTACTTCTTGCTTTGCTTGCACTATCAGCTAGCTATTGCAAGATCTCAGGCCTTCAAATTAACCCCCAAAAAAAAAGTGTCACGCGTGTACTCACAATTGAAATAAATTCAAGAAAAGACAACCTCAACTTTTATATTACAGAAAATGTGAACATGTTGGAAGAAATTTATTGAATATATAATATGACATGCAGTACCGCTTCAATGATAACAATTAATGAAACTAGAGACGTGGTTTGGTTTGATAGTGTAAGGTTTAGAATCTCATTTTGAGATCTTGAGTTCGAATTCAGAAGTGCATTTTTTTGTAAAAGTCTGGAACAGTTGTAGATTTTATCTGTTTCATTTAAGTCCGTAAAAAATAATTTGACGGCGAAATTTTCAACGATTCCAAAAAAAAAATGTTGTTGATCAAGGTAGTCTCTTATTTCAAATTTTTGTAAGAGTTTGAGACAACCGGGAATTTTATCTGTTTCATTGGTTCGAATCTAGGCATTGTGTTTTTTTTGTAAGAGTTTGAAACAGCCGTGGATTTTATCTGCTCCGCTTTAATCCGAAAGGAATGATTTGACGGGGAGATTTCTAACGATTGTAAAAAAAAGTTTATTTTTTATTTTTTTATTATAGGTGCTATTTAGCTGGCTGCTTTCTTATGTTTCCTTTTGTGCCTCACTGTCTAATGATATTATGATTTATAAAGCTCTAGATTTGATATTGATATATGTATTTGAAATTTGGAGTAATATTTTCATCCCTAATGCTCACATAATGACAAAATTTTTGGTGCTTACTAAAGAGATGAAAATAAGAGTTCCCATCATCATTGCCTAATTGTAGGGGACAATTAATAAATCTACCAAGTCAATCTGCATTAGGTCTACCAATATATGACTCAAAATTTTCCATTACATTTCTTAGTTTTTTTTAATTATATATTTCATGTGTTTTATTTTTGTCCTATAAATTTTTTGTTACATATTTTAAATATTAAGAGACTTTGAAATGTAACCTATGACTTTGAGATATACATTGAAAATCTCTCTTACTTTGTTCCATTTTTTTACAAAATATTATAAATTTTGGTGGTATATATAAAAATTCACAATCATTAAGAGAATCTCTATATATAAAAAGTTAAACATTTTTAAGTCTCTCCATAGTGTCACGTGGCGGCTTCATATTAATGTTATAAAATTAAATTAATAAATCTATTAAATAAAATACATATTATAATTTCATAAAAATTCTATTAAAAATTATACTATCCTATTGAAATTAAAAAATAAGCACTATCAAATTATCTATAATCAATCTAATCTTTACAATTATTTTTTTTTTATAAAAATTCTATTATAACAAGAAAATATATTATACTATCCTATTGAAATAAAAAAAAACACTATTAAATTATCTACAATTAACCTAATATCTATAATTATTTTTTATTATTAAATTATAACATTAAAATATCTCTATAATTATTTTTTATTATTATATCACAAAATTAAAATAATAAATTATTAACATAAAAAACCTATTACAATATAAAAATATAATCTATTAAAGTAAGAAACCTAATAATTTAATTAATTAATATTTTAATTTATTATTATTAAATTATAAAATTAAAATAAAGAAACCTACTATAATAAGAAAACATATTATAATATCTCGTTAAAATAAAAATATATGTGGCACATAATCTCTACAATTAATTTTTTATTATTAGATTATAAAATTAAAATATCTTTATAATTAATTTTTTATTAAATAAAAAACCTATTATAATAAAAATATTTTTTAATTTTATAAGAACTCTATTAAAATCAAAAACACATATTAAATTATCATATAAATGTTAAACATATTTAAGCCTCTACATCGCGTCATGTGGTGACTTCATACTAAAATTATAAAATTAAATTAATAAATATATTAGATAAAATACATATTATAATTTTATAAAAATTATATTATAACATGAAAATATATTATACTGTCCTATTAAAATAAAAAAAATACTATTAAATTATCTACAATTAACCTAATCTCTACAATTAATTTTTTATTATTAAATTATAATATCAAAATATCTCTACAATTATTTTTTATTATTAAATTATAAATTTAAAATAATAAATTATTAACATAAGAAATCTATTACAATATAAATACATAATTTACTATTAAAGTAAGAAATCTATAAATTTAATCAATTAATTAATATTTTAATTTATTATTATTAAATTATAAAATTAAAATAAAGAAACTTATCATAATAAGGAAACATATCATAATCTCTTTTTGAAATAAAAAACATATGTGATACTTAATTACTACAATTAACCTCTACAATTAATTTTTTATTATTAAATTATAAAATTGAAATATCTTTAAAATTAGTTTTTATTAAATAAAAAACTATTATAATAAAAATATATATTATTTAAGAAAATATATTATATTATCTTAATATAATAAAAATACTATTTTAAATTATAAAATTAAATTAATAAATCTATTAAATAATAACCTTATTATAATAAGAAAACATATTATACTTGTAGGCACTGCATTTTTACACATAGACCCGATGAAGAGTCTTATTTGGAGACAACTACCTTTTAAGTCACGGAGGTCACGGGAAACGGACATCGGAAGGGGAAATTCAGAATAAACAAGGTTCACTGTTTTCGTTCGTGTTGCGTTCGTTTTTACGTTCGAACGTCAAACGGATTGCGGGCGTTCGTGTCGCGTTCGAGGAAGCGTTCGAACAGTGTCGGTAATTCTGGTTTTGCTGCTAGCCTCACATCCAGCCCATTTAGCTCCCCAAAGCCCATAAAACACATCCCAAATTAAATAAATGAATATTAAATTAAATATTAAACATTAAAATAAAACATTTAAACCATTTACCAATTAAAATAAACAATTACCAACTTAAACTAAAATCATGCCTAAATTAAACAAATCACATACTAAATCAAAATATAATCATACCAAATTAAAATCAATCCTAACCAATTAAAGCCAATCATATATTTGACTTCCTAATCTAATAAGATAATTACCAATATAAAATATTTGTATTCCTAAACCAACACAAATTAAATATTCAACCTTCCCTATCTAGCCAAGATTTGTCCCCCCTCAATCTTTGACTTCCCTTAACCAAACCAAATCAAATCCCTCTTCAATTAGCCAAATCTCTTTCCTTGTCAAGCCCTAACCCTTCTCTATATAAACAACCCCTAACCAAGGCCATTGCTCTCCTTCACACAACCTAATTCACACCCAAACTCTCTCGAAATCCCTCTAAACTCTCTCTACACACCCAAGACTAAACAAAAAAGAGAAAACAATTCACATACACAAAAGAAAACAAAGAAACCACCACAAGCCACCACCCTCCATAGTCGAATCCAAAGCACCAACAACCACCATAGCCGAATCCGGAACACACCAAACTCACCCTTAGCCGAATCCTAAGACACGCCTAAACAACCTCCTGGATTACCTTAAAACAGCAGCCCCAAATCCTTAAAAAACAGTGATATAAAAACTGCATAGATAATCTTAAAAATAATCACATATAATTGCACTAAGAACCCACACAAACTTGGAATAGTTCATTGAAAACGTTAAAACAGGTGGCCCGTGCAGTGAGCAGCAAGACCGAGGCCGAATAGGAGCAGAACGGAGTTCGAACCGCAAGCAAAACAGTAAAGACAACGAACGAGAACAGTGAACCAGTGAACCGGGAGAGTTGCGGAGCATCCACCCTTCCGACGATCGTGTATCGTACATCCGAGAGGTGATTTAAAAGGTTAGACCTGAGGGTACCTTTCCATTAGTTTATATTCATTTTTTTTATTGAATTCTATTCGCATGAGAGTCGTTTATGGATGCATGTTGTGGTCTTTGAGTAGATAAATATGCATGAATTATGAGATGTAATATGTTGTGGGTATTGGATGAATGAGAGATGTGTCAACTCTCGCGGTATATCGGATGGAAACCCGGACATAAATTTCATAGCCGATTCCGAATGGACGGTAATATGATCTGTACTCGGGCCACAACTCCACGTACCGCTTGGGTAAACGGCACCATCTTTCTTTTGTTTTGTGTTGCTTTTGTTTATTTAGTTTTCTTTACTTGAATTCAATATGTTGTTTATTTATGCATGATTCAATCAAGCGCATGGGCTTAGTGAGTTAGTCCAAAGGTCCTCCATTTGGGAGACAAATAGCCGAAAAGGCCACATTTGTGACACTACTTCGCCGCGCCGGTTGATGTGTGTTCGGTTGGATGCGAGATACGTTCAATCGAGCATACCTAGTTTGATATGATTGTCTTTATTTTCGTATGCATGATTCAACCAAGCTTATGGGCTTAGTAAGTGCGATGTGAGATCCCCTATGGGGAGGGGCTAAAGCCTTTTACCACGATGCTTTGCCGCGCCGGTTGATGTGTGTTCGGTTGGATGCAAGACACGTTCAATCGGACATACTTAGAATAGTATGATTGTCTTTGTGTTTGTATGCATGATGTGATGTGACGCGCATGGGCTTAGTATGTTGGTCTAAAGGTCCTCTCTTTGAGAGATCAAGAGCCCTCAAAAGGCCACCTTTACGGCAGTACTTTGCCGCGCCCCTTTATTTTGTTGTTTATGTATTGTGTCCCATTTCATGCATCAGGTCCGTTCCCGTTCGAACGCGTTTACGAACGGAACTCGAACGCGCATGCATTTTTGCCTTATCATGCATCAGGTCTCATTTCCGTTCGAACGCGTTCACTAACGCCATACGAACGTGAGCATTCTGTTTCATTTCCGTTCAAACGCGTTATCAAACGCCATACGAACGCGAGCATTCTGTTTCATTTCCGTTCAAACGCGCTTACGAACGCTACTCGAACGCGAACATTTTGTTTCATTTCCGTTCGAACGCGTTTACGAACGCTACTCGAACGTGAGCATTCTGTTTCATTTCCGTTCGAACGCGTTTACGAACGCTACACGAACGCGCACACACTGAACTGAGTCTGTCTTATCATATTCATGTATAATTGCCTCTTGGTTGATCTTTCTTGTGTTATATAGCCAATTGTATTATTTGTATTCAAGCATGATTAGACTGTTAGCATGTTATTTGGTTAATAGGTTCATGAGATAGTACTCAAGCATGATTATGTTGTTCTTAGTTTTCCATATCATAGATTGAAATATGTTCATGAGATTGCCTTGTGATGTTGCATGTTGTGATGAATTTGTTGATGTATGCATATGAATTTAGAAGCATGATATCTTTGGAAATAAATGTTATTTAAGCCTGGTTAAATTATCACATAAATCCTTTTATTACAAGTGACATAAGTAAGGGACCATTCCAAACCCAACGGTTTGAGGTCTTCCCTTGCGAGGGGTGAGTGCGGCCTTAAATCTCATCTTCCCGGTTCACGCCGGGTGGCGACTCCATGTTATTTCGTACTTCCCAACTAGGCCGCGAGCCTAGGAACGACGTCGCCCAGGTCCTGTTGTCCACAATACTATTCGATTAAATATATATATATGTGTGTGTTAAATACTTTTTAGCTTTGTCATAGCATCACATGACACCTAATCTCTAGAATTAATTTTTTTATTATCTATTATAATACGAAGATATATCATAATTATCTATTAAAAAAAAAACTTATGTGTCATTAATCTCTATCAGTAATGTTTTTATTATTAAATTATTAAAATAAAATAACTATTACAATATAAAAAAAAATATAATCTCCTATAAGAAACCTAAATAGCACCCGCCCACAAAACCTAATCAAATTTTTGGATTTCGAGTCTATTGTATTTGTTATTTTATTTTGAATTATTTCTACAATTTTATTTATTTCATGAATTTTTTTATTTATTGTGCTTTAGTATGCATACTCTGACTATTAATTCTTGCATAGTGAATTATAAATTTTATTAGAGAATTGAGAGACAACGAATATGACATAAATATTAAGTGTAAGGAAATTAATTGTCTCATCTAAATTATAAAATCGACAAGATCCATAATATTTACAAGATTAATACCTAAATTGTTGTAAATTCTTCAAATATTAAGTTTGGATGGAGGAGTGACATGTCATTTGGATGGTACCCTATGAGAATGGTACATACATGTAGGGACATATCCTCCAATTAAGAAGAACATACTTCTAGGCTCCAAGTGGTGCATGAGAGGGGTATAACATTTTGGAGGGTTGCACCACAAACCAAAGGGTGCTCTTAAGGCACCATTCCATGCCTTTATAAAGAAGCTTTCATGTTCATTCTAAGGAATCTGAATCCATCTAGTAGAGAAGTCTCATATTATTTTAGAGTCAGAGAGAGTTCTACCATTATCCTAGTTCAAGATCTTCTTAACGAGTGCCCCTTGAAGAAGAGGAATCCAAGTTATTATGGGAGGACGTTAGCCACAAAACTCGTAGAGCACCGATGCGGGACTAATAAGTTCTTAAGGATAGAGGAAACTCGATTTGGATCACTGATTTCGTCATTTTTTCCAGGTTTTTCTTGTTCTCCAAAGTTTAGGATTTATGGTGCAATATTGGCATGACTTGATGATTTGATTTCATTGTTGGGTTTAGCGTTTATCATGCTTATGTTAGGTCAATTAACTTAGTCAAAGAATCTGTCTAGTTCTCTTTATTGAATATCTTCTCTATCTTCATATCAGCACGCTCTGTTATTTTCCTAATAAAATAATATCGCTTGCATTTTTACTTAATTTGTGGATTAGTCTATGTTTTTTCATGGATGTAGTAGGTAGGGGTGGGCATTATCGGATTCGGATCGGATCGGATCGAATCCGAATTCGATCCGATCCGATTAGTATTAGTTTGTTTGATTCGATAAGGTTTGATAGCCTTATCAAACTCGATTCGATCCGATCCGATAACTATCGGATCGGATCGGATTTGTTTGATTCGATTCGAATACTTAACGAATCGGATAAATCCGATTTGATAACGGATTCAAATCCGATAGAGAATCCGATTTGATAATGAATCCGATAATGGATTCGATTTGATAACGGATCCGATTCGATAACGGATTCGATTTGATAAAATTGATTTGAATATTAAGTTATCCGATCCGATTCGATAAAATTGTTACAAATTTACAAATTTTCAGATAAATTTTTCGAATCGGATCCGTTATCAAATCGGATTTGTTATCAAATCGAATCTACTATCGGATTTATTATCAAATCGGATTCCCTATCGGATTTCGAATCCGTTATCAAATCGGATTCCTTATCGGATTCGGATTTGTTATCAAATCGGATAAAATCCGATTCGATTCGATGGTTATCAAATTTATCCGATCCGATCCGAAATTCGACAAACGAACCAAATATGATTCGATTGGGTTCGATAGCCAAATCCGATCCGATTCGATCCGATATTATCGGATCGGATCGGATCGGATCTGACCCGATCCGATCCGATGCCCACCCCTAGTAGTAGGGGAAATTAATTGAGTTTTGATAAGTACATAATAATTATTGGTAGACCCAGTCACTATTCCGGTTTATAATCGAAACCGAACTGATCGGATAGAACGGAATCGGAATCCATTTTCGGTTTAATTATGATTCCACATAATTTGTAATCGTAACTTTCAGGTTTGGTCGAGTTCTGACACCTTTTTCCCAAAAATTAAAAGACCAAACCGTAACCGAATCAATTTTTCCGGTTTAATCCGATTCTACGATTCCAATTTCCTGAAATCATAGAACCGAACCAATCTAATTATTGGGAATCCTGAGGTGCATAGAAGAAATAGAGCCTTCATTTATCACACTTGATCTATGTAGCTTTTAATTTCTCATACCAAAATGATAAGGGAGCCTTCAATGGATTTAACATATCAATCGTTCAATGAATGCCACTGTACTTTTCTCGTCTGACATATACCAACCAGTCATACTCATACTCATATCCATCACTTTTTATTAGTTCTAATTAACAAAAATTCAGGCAGCAAATGGTGTGCTATTCACACTTATCCTTCAAGCTAATGGCTTCAATAATATAATAAATATATAAAATATTATTCCTATGATTATAAAGAGATTCTTCTAATTTATAAATTATGAAAAGAAAATGTCAAACACCTAAATAAATAATAATATTTTATTCATCTCCATTCCAACATTATTATTTGTTGACGGGTGATTTTCGTCTCATAGGCAATATCGGGATAGGGCTCCCGGGACAATCTTCCTTCAACCTTTAATTTGTTTGGTTATGGGGAGACCAAAAACAAACTTAGCGAAAAACAAGAAAATCCACAAGAAATCGAAAAGACAGGATTTAACGTGATTCGGTGGAGCTCGTCCAACCTACATCCACGGTCACAAAGCGGGGTGGGGAGTTCTTTTTATTACTAAACCGAGCTCGGCCGACCTGTTTTAACGAAGATCTAATGAAACCGAGCAGGTTGCTTTGTGGCTATTTCTTACAAGTAGTTGTCAGATGAAAAATTTCGTAACCCTTACAAATGTGATTAAACTTCCTTTATATACTACTCAATATATGGCACTGTTCCCGTATCTTGGTGACGCCAGCCTCGCAGATTTCCGGCGATTTGACAGGTTCTCTTCCCCATTCTGCCATCGCCGAAAGTAATACCTTCCCTATGAATTCATGTCACATAACTCAGTAAGGTGCATTGTCAGACTCTTTTCATTAATGATGACAGTCTGTCTGACTCGGATGTGAGAGTTTTATGGGGGAAAAGTCCAGCTTCCCTAGTCCCACATCGGTCCTTGAGAAGCCGGTCAGATAACGAGTTGAACTGCTCCCGCCACTTCCGACCTGACCCAAAATACCCAAGCTAACTATCTTGATTCGGGGAGAGTGCAAAGATGAACCGATCTATAGGACCGTTGTGGTCAGTCTCGGCTCTGATGTGGTTGGCCACTAAGAGTTGACTCGCGTTGTGCTTTCTGGATGAGGGGATCTTCATTCTTTGCCCTTACCGAACTGTTTAGAAACTTTAGTCACAGAATTCACTACAAGAAAAACAAATTTAGCGACGGAAAGTAGCGACGGAAAATCTGTTTCAAACTTTAGAAACGGAATAGCGACGGAATTGAAATGGATTAAATCAACAGCTACAGAATTTAACGACGGGACAAAATTCCGTAACTAATCTCCATCAACATACGTCCCCTAGTTCTCGTTTCCAACGAGTGTACGAGTTTGTGCCGGGAACTACACAAATCAGAAGTGTGCTGATCGACTGTCAGGTGACTGATCCTTGGAATTACACAAAAGGCTGCCCAGGTGCCATCCGATGTCATCCTCAATGTCTTTGTACGGTCTGTCCTCCAGCCAGTGTCAGGCATTCGGTGAGACGTAACCTGACCCCGAGGTGAGAAAAATATTTAGCTCTGGGGGAATGTTACGTCCACAGACTAAAGAGATGGACTCGGTGGGATTCACCACAACCTCGAGATGATGGAGCACAGCATCGGTGGAACGAGTCCAACCCCGAATTGATGGAACAAAGCATCGACGGAATGAATCTAGCCCCGAGTCGGTGGAACATAACAGACTCGGCGGAACGAATCCAGCCTCGAGCTGGTGGAGCAAATACAAACTCGGCGGAACGAATCCAGCCCCAAGCTAATGGAACAAATACAGACTCGGCGGAACAAATCCAGCCCCGAGCTGATGGAATATGATAGTCTCGGCGGAACGAATCCAGCCCCGAGCTGGTGGAACATTACAGACTCGGCGGAACGAATCCAGCCCCGAGCTGGTAGAGCAAATACAGACTCGGCGGAAGGAATCCATCCCCGAGCTGATGGAATATGACAGTCTCGGCGGAACGAATCCAGCCTCGAGCTAGTAGAGCAAATACAGACTTGGCGGAACGAATCCAGCCCCGAGCTGATGGAATATGACAGTCTCGGCGGAACGAATCCAGCCCCGAGTTGGTGGAACATTTGAGACTTACACACGATGGAAGATTTTCAATCTCTGAAGCTCTGATAACTCTGGCGCGGGCGTCCCCTTGCCAGGCCAGCGAAAAACAAAAATTGGAACAAGGTAAAGTTAACAAAAAATGAAGGTGACTTAGCACATACTCCACACAAAAATCATAAGTAAAAATAACAACTCGGATGCTCCGAGACAGCGTCCTGCCCGAGGCCTCCAAAACACAATTATGAACCTTACAATTCAGTGTCCCGGCTAACCAGGCTACGGATACGCCGATCCGGACGGTCAGGAAAATCCCCATGGGGGACATGGACACCCCGTGTGTGCCTTCACTGGGTGGTTCTCAACAGGACTCACCAGCCGACTTATATGGGAAGAAACATCCCTAGGTCTGGTTTACCCAAGACTCCTGCAATCAAGGGGACCATTCGGCCAAGCCCAAGCCAGGTGGTCTGATGGTACACAACGGGACTCACCAGCCGACTCGCAGGGGAAGAAACCTCTCTGGGTCCGATTTACCCGAGACTCCTGCAATCAAGGGGACCGTTCGGCCAAGTCAAAGCCAGGTGGTCTGATGGTACACAACGGGACTCATCAGCCGACTCGCATGGGGAAAAACGTCCTTGGGTCCGATTTACCCGGGAGCACGATGGTCATGGAGGTAATTAAGCCATCCTCATGCCATACTCTCTGATAGTCTTCAACGGGACTCACCAGCCGACCTTCAGGGGGAGAAACGTCTCTGGGACATGTTTACCCGAGCTGTTCCTCAAAGATGCGAGTCATGGGGTAGTACCGCTCCGACCTCTGAGGTTTGATAATGACACCCGGGATTGACGTACCACGAGGGGTTCGCCCGTTTCCCACATGTACTTCATCCCTTGATGCGTTCTGGATCCTAAAAGGTGAAAGAAACTAGGTCGGAATACTTCTACCCGGGGGTTTGATAATGACACCCGAGATTGGCGTGCCACAGGCTTGGTGCCCTTCCCAGTTACCGATCACCCTTTCGCATCGATGACGTCCCAAAAATATTGAACATGTTTTTCGCATTTAATTAAACAACAAGTAAAATGGATAAGTTTCTTAATTCAACATAGAAAAACATGTTCATATTCATGAGACCTAATGCCCTTCTTACAACTCTTTGTGGGTCATTTCAAGAGAGGCTTTACAATAATTCTTTGGTTCGGGCCAGCTTATCTAATTGCTTGCGATTTAAAGAAACAAAAGGCTACTGGAAGTACATTCTCAGCATCTCGAAGTTCCAAGGTTTTTTGAGCCAGGTACCATCCAATTGCTCCAAAAGATAGGCACCCGGTCTCACAATCTCCGATACTCTATATGGTCTCTCCCACTTGGCGCCCAGTGAACCTTCCTCAGGTCGACGAGTATTCAATGCGACTATCCTCAAAACCAAGTCTTTGGGGAGGAAAGATCGAATCTGAACCCTCTTATTGTAGAATCGGGCCATTCTCTGTTGCCAAATTGCCGCTTTCATAGCCGACTTCCCTCGATTTTCTTCGACCAGATCGAGATGATTCCTGATAAGTTCTTCATTTTGTTCGGCCTCAAAATGCCAAACCCTGTGGATGATCATCTCTATTTCTACTGGGATAACTGCCTCACACCCGTAAGCCAAAGAAAATGGGGTTTCTCCCGTGGAATCCTTGTAGGTCGTTCGGTGTGCCCATAATACTTCTGGTAATTCTTCGACCCACATACCTTTACAAGATCCGAGCAGGGCCATCAAGTTTGCTTTGATCGTCTTGTTGGTGGCTTCGACCTGCCTGTTGCAATGGGATGAGCAGATGAAGCGAATCTTAGGGCGATTTGAAGATCTTCGCAAAGTTTCCTGAAACCCTTACTGTCAAATTGTTTCCCATTGTCGGTAATGATGACCCGAGGAATTCCGAACCAGCAGACGATTTCTTCTTTACAAAATCTGTGGCTCTCTTTTCGGTGATTACAGTCAGAGGTTCGGCCTCTACCTACTTGGTAAAATAATCGATGGCAACAATAGCATACTTGGTTTGTCCCCGCCTAGCTGGCATTGGCCCGATGATATCCATTCCCCACTGAGCGAACGACCAGGGGCTAACCAGTGAAGTCAACTGTTCTGTCGGCCGATGATGAAGGTTGGCATTCTTCTGGCACCCCTCACACTTTCTTGCCACCTTCATCCCATCCTGACGTATGGTCGGCCAATAGAATCTTTTTCTTAATGCCTTGTGTGCAATAGACTGCCCCCCAACATAGCTTCTATAAATTCCCCCATAGATCTCCCTGAGCACATAGTCGGCCTCTTCTCCAGCGAGGTATCTCAAAAGTGGTACTGTATACCCCCTTCGGTATAACACTCATTCTATCAGACAAAATTTTGAACTCCGGTATCTTAGATTTCTTGCTTCTTTTTTATCTCCGGGCGTCTCCCCGGTCTCCAAATACTTCTTGATTGAGTCCATCCAAGAGGCCTCCTCTCATACTTCAACCTACATTACCTCTGGCTTCCCAACACTTCTTTCATGTAGACAAATCAACGGGATGGTTCTGGGCTTATCCGATTTGATTGAAGATGTCAGCCGAGCTAACGAGTCTGCTTGATGGTTGTTCTCTCGACTGATCTGCTCGAACTGCACATTACCCATTTCTCCGGCCAACTTTTTTACATTGGCCATATACGCTATCATGTTAGGCTCTCTGGCCTGGAACTCGCCTCTCAGCTGCTGGATGGCCAACTGTGAGTCGCTCTTTACAATCACATCTCGGATGCCCACCGCTGTACACGATCTCAATCTGGCCAAAATGGCCTCATACTCTGCTTCGTTATTGGTAGCCTCAAAAGCAAATCTCAAGGCGTAGACCACCTCCTCACTGTCACTACTCCGTAACACGACCCCGGCCCCACAGCCTTGCGAACTAACAGATCCATCCATGGATAATTCCCACTTGGTCTCCGAAATTTCTAAAACCTGGGGCCCGGTGATCTCTGCCACAAAATCCGCCAGAGCCTGCCCTTTCACCGTCGTCCTTGGCAAATAAGATATATCATACTCACTCAACTCCACCGACCATTTCACCAACCAGATCGAAACCTCCGGTTTATGCAGGATCTGCCTCAAAGGTTGGTCGGTATAGACTCCGATAGGGTGAGCTTCAAAGTATGGTCTCAGCTTCCTGGCAGCCGTAACCAATGATAATACCACCAATTCATGAGCCAGATATCTCGTCTCCGCATCCAACAGGGCTTTGCTGATGTAATATACCGACCTTTGGATATTATCAGCCTCTTACACCAACACCGAGCTCACAGCATATTTAGATACAGCTAAATAAAAGAATAAAGTCTCACCAAGGATCTGTTTGGCCAAAAGCGGAGGTTGAGCCAAATATTGCTTGAGCTGTGTGAAGGCTTCCTCGCACTCTTCCGTCCATGTGACATCCTTCTTAATCTTCTTAATCGGCTTGAAAAATGGGTGGCACTTGTCGGTAGCATGGGATATGAACCAGTTTAGTGTGGCCACATGACCTGTTAAGCTTTGCACTTCTTCGATTGTCCTGGGAGACTTCAAATCCAGAACGGCTTGGATCTTCTACGGGTTAGCCTTTACTCCCCGTGCACTGACCATATACCCCAGAAACTTCACCGATGCCACTCCAAATGCACACTTCTCTAGATTTAACCTCATGCTGTGCTTTCTTATTAGCTCGAAGGTTTTCGCGAGGTCAGCCAAATGACCCTCTGGTTTCATACTCATTGTTATCATGTCATCCACATACACTTGCATGGTTTTTCCGATGAGGGGCTTGAAAACCTTGTTCACCAACCTATGAAATGTTGCCTCTGCATTCTTCAAACCGAAAGACATTACCCTATAACAATACAACCCCCGATCCGTGATAAATGCAGTCTTCTCCTCGTCCCCGGGATGCATTTTCACCTGGTTATAACCTGAAAATGCGTCCATGAAACTGAGCAGCCCGTGACATGCAGTTGAATCCACCAGCTGATCTACTTTTGGGAGTGGGAAACTGTCTTTCGAGCAGGCCTTATTAAGGTCAGTGAAGTCCACACACATCCTCCATTTCCCGCTAGGCTTATTTACTAGAACCACGTTGGAGACCCACTCCAGGTACTTCACCTCTCGGATGAAACCTACCTTTAGTAATCTCTCTACCTCACAGCGCTCTTAGTTGAATATTCTCCTTTTTGTTTGACTGGCTTGTGACGCGAATCCACCGCCAAGTGATGGCTGATAAACTTAGGGTTTATCCCGGGCATGTCACTATGCTCCCAAGCGAAAATATATGAAAACCGTTTCAAAAGCTTTAGGAGATCCTTCTTCAGGTTCTCCTCTAAACTTGTTCATACCTTGATGATTTTCTTTGGACCAGAGAGTTCCACCGACTCCAACTCTTTGGCTGCCCCCAGACGGGCAAACTTCTTGATTCATACATCTGGACATTCATCTGATTCCTCATCCTCCTCCTCCTCAGCCCTTGATTCGTACAATGACTTGATAACTGCTCATGCAATCCACCACCGTGAAGTCTATCATGATCGTCCGAGTGCGTGGGGAAGTTCCGACCGTCATGGCCAACTGTATTCTTCCCAGTGGGACGACTGTTGCTCCCCCAAACCCATACAGGGGCATCCCATCTTGGGTCACTGTCGCATATTCTATCCCCAATCCATCCAAAGCTTCTTTGGAGATTATATCGACCGCACTCCCCGGATCCACCAAAATTATGTCTACCTCTGCTCCCTCTATCACTGCTTTAATTATCAACGAGTCGTCATGCGGAAAACTAACCCCATGTGTATCTTCGTCGGTGAACATTATAGGGACCGACCGTTCACTTGCATGTTTTGGGCCTACCCCACCGACATTATCTCTGATCCTCGGATCCTGCAATAATTTTTTCTTGACTGGTTCGAATCTCCGGCCAGTGTTCTTCTCCCGGCAATGGTATACATTTGCATGGGCCCATGTCGCTGCAGGGCCGTCATGGCCCCTCGGTCAATATACTCATTTAGATAACTATTATGCGCAAGATTTTCCATCTGCTCTCGCAGATCCTTACAACTTTCGGCTGAATGTCCCCTCATATTGTGGTGAACACAAGAATGTTTCTCATTCTTCTTCTCTACTAAATATTTTCTTAAATCGGGATCCATCAAGTGGCATCTGCCTTGAGTTTCCCTTACGATCTGAGCCAATGGCTTGTTCAGGGGTGTGTATCATACTCCCCTGTCAACATGGTTCACTTGCACTTGAGCTCTTCTCTCTTGCGGCACATTGCCGGGAGGCACCGGTCTGAACTCCCTCTGCCTCGAATGAGGATTTCTCAATTCTCTCTCTGGCCTCAGTGGCATCTCCGACCTCTGCATCTTTTCTTTATGAACCCCTCCTTTCCGGGCGACCTTCTCATCCTCCTACATCAAAACAAACTTTCTAGCCAGCTTCAGGGCAGTGACATAGTCTGGTACGTCCTGGACCCTTAAATGAGTTCATAATCTTCCAACCTTTAAGGCTCCCTTAAGACTCTCCAGAGCTTCCCCTGACTCATTGGCCCCGAACTCGAGCACCATGCTATGTTATCTTTCAATAAAACTCTTTAGGGGCCCATCATCCCCCTGTCTCATCAGTCTCAATTCTCCAACTATTTTTTTCGGGACACATGCTCATTTGAAGTGCCGGATAAAAAACCTTTTAAGTTGAGAGAAACTGCTAATGCTTCACGGGGTTAGGCTTCTAAACCACAAGATCGCAGGCCCGCCCAGGGTTAGGGGGAACACCTTGCAGATGGCTTCTCCCATCATTCCCTACACTTCCATCAGCAAGATAAAAATCTCAATGTGAGACCTAGGATCGATATGACCCCTATATACATTATAGACGGCATCATGAATCGCCTAGGAAACTCCGCTAACAAGATTTCTTCGGTAAAAGGAGAGGTCATCTCTCCATCCTTGCCATTCCCTTTATCAGCCTTCAGATTTTCTTCCCACTTTTTCATCTCTTTTCTAAACCAGGCTTTCATGTGATTATCGTTATCATCATGCTGCCTCCCCTGAACATCCTCACGTCTGCTTTCTCGGGCTCGACGTGCGCCGTGGCTGGATACCTCTCGCTCTCATCCCCCATATCTCATACCTTCTCCCTTATTGGAATGTGGGATATTACTCGAAGACTCCAACGTTTGCCTTTCTTCTTCTTCCCCCCACATTCTTTCCACTGGCGGGGTTCTCGCTATTACAACTGACATCATCCTCTGTGGTTTCTTCCTCCAAGAATCATTTTCATAGCTTAGATCTACCACCCTCTTCCCTTCAGCTATCTCATATCTCCTCCGACCAGGACCAGCCTCCAGTCTTTCATTATTCGCCTTTTCCAGTCTTTCCAGTTTCTCCATCATGGCCTTCATGAGTGTTTGGTTCTCCTCTCTATCATTTCGCATACTTTCCTCCATCTTTCCCATCCACTCCGTTGTTGAACTCTCCGATGACCTGTGGTTCCCATCTTCTGCCATCGTCTTACCACGCTAATTGTTTTTTGCTCTTTCCCCACAGACGGCGCCAACTGTTGACGGGTGATTTTCGTCTTAGGGGCAATATCGGGATAGGGCTCCCGGGACAATCCTCATTCAACCTTTAATTTATTTGGTTGTGGGGAGACCAAAAACAAACTTAGCGAAAAATAAGAAAATCCACAAGAAATCGAAAAGACGTGATTTAATGTGGTTTGGTGGAGCTCGTCCAACCTACATCCACGGTCACAAAGCGGGGTGGGGGGTTCTTTTTATTACTAAACCGAGCTCGTCCGACCTGTTTTAACAAAGATCTAATGAAACCGAGCAGGTTGTTTTGTGGCTATTTCTTACAAGTAGTTGTCAAATGAAAAATTTTGTAACCCTTACAAATGTGATTAAACTTCTTTTATATACTACTCAATATATGTCACTGTTCTCGTATCTTGGTGACGCCAGCCTCGCAGATTTACAGATTTCCGGCGATTTTCGACGATTTAACAGGTTCTCTTCCCCATTCTTCCATCGCCGAAAGTAATACATTCCCTATGAATTCCTGTCACATCACGCAGTAAAGGTGCATTGTCAGACCATTTTCATTAATGATGACAGCCTGTCTGACTCGGATGTGAGAGTTTTATGGGGGAAAGGTCCAGCTTCCCTAGTACCACATCGGTCCTTGAGAAGTCGGTCAGATAACGAGCTGAACTGCTCCCGCCACTTCCGAACTGACCCAAAATACTCGAGCTAACTATCTTGATTCGAGGAGAGTGCAAAGATGAACCGATCTATAGGACTGTTGTGGTCGGTCTCGGCTCTGATGTGGTCGGCCACTAAGAGTTGACTCGCGTTGTGCTTTCTGGATGAGGGGATCTTCCTTCTTTGCCCTTACTGAACTGTTTAGAAACTTTAGTCATAGAAATCCCCATCAACATTATTTTTTAAAAACACATTAATTTTTTAGAAATTGACAATTTTTTTTTTTAAAAAAAAAAATTAGACTTCAAATATATTTTAGATCATTATTCACGTGAACATTGATTATTGTTTACGTGAACAGTGAACAACGATTTTTTTTTTGTTAGATATGTTCAAATATATTTTTATGTATGAAAAATGATATTATAATTGAATTGTGACTGACAATGTAACCGTGAATGAGTATTCATTTTAGTTGAGGAATGTTACTGAGTATTGTATATGTGACTAACATTATGACTGAGAAAATATGATTGAATATTTATAAATTTTTTGTAACTGATAAATGTCACTGAGAATTGTGTATGTGATTAATATTGTAATTGAGTTGTATGTGTTAGTGTGATTGTGATTATGACTATAATTGTGATTGTGACTATGCGACTATGTGACTGTGACTATGCGACTATGTGATTGTGACTGTGACTATTTGACTGTAATTGTGTAACCATATAACTGTGATTATGTAACTATGACTATGTCACTGTGACTGTGACTATACGATTGTGACTGTTGCACCATAACGATTTTGAAGTTGATTTTGACATTGTAAAAATTCTAATTTGAGCGAGATTCATTGATGAAAGTTGTAGGAGTGAATGTTATCTATATATATCATCTTGCATATTGCGATTTGAAGTTCATATGAAGAGGAAATGAATGTTTGAAAAGGCTGATTGGTAATTTATAAATGTAAGGGTCATTATCATGATACTTGTTTTAAAATTTATGGTTTGAAAACCAATAATATGTAATTTTTCTTAAAACACTTTATATTTTGAGAGATATTTAGTTTTTAAATTTAAAGCTAGAAAAAAAATCTCATATTTTTGCTCCTCCTTTACGCCACTTTTCTTTTCTTTTTTTTATTTTTTTTTAAATTTTTTTTAGTGGCAAACTTGTATAACATTATTTTACTATATATATTTATATATTTTTACGTGCAGGTGGACTAAATGAGAAGAATCATTTATGTTTAAACTAAATTGGAAGAACTTTAATGGCTTTGGCCTTTTTAAAAATTCTCTCATTTTTAATACTCTATTTTATTTTGATATTAAAATAAAAGCATAAAAACGCATTGTGGACGGATGTATGTGATATGTCTACAAAAAAAAATTATGAAGTTTTAATTTATAGAGGTCTTAAATAATCACATTTAATATTTTACAATGTGTTTTGTTCTGTCACTGTTCTAGTACCAGAAATAAAAATGAAACATCAAGAATTTATCAAAGATTCAAAGCAAAAATAAACAAACTCTAAAATGGATAAAAATGTCACTTTCTCTTAATTTTGATTATAAAGTCAGCTAACAATAAGAGATAACATCATTAAAAATTGTCATGTGTCAAGTAATTATTTATTTTATCATTTCATTTCTCTCTATATATATATAAAAACTCCACAATAGGCATTAAAGCAAAAAATTATATGTCACACTAACTTGCAAGTGTAATATTACTCAACTAATTATGGAGTTACAAATAGTTTTTTATAATGTACATAATAAATTTAGGTAAATAAAGTAGGTGTAATATTGATTATATATGGATTTTTAGTCCTCAAAGGGGTGTTGTTGGGTGGTGTAGGGTTCATGATCTAACCTTCAGGTCTTGAGTTCGAATTCAGGGAGTGCATTTCTTGTAAGAGCATGTGACAGTTGAGAGTTTTTCCTGCTCCGTTTAAGCCCGGAATGGATGGTTTAGCGGCGAGGTTTCCAACGATTTAAAAAACATGTAGTATTGATTAAGAAAAACATTATTAAGATGGTTTGCACAAGATAATGATAACGAATATATCACAATAGCGTCAAAATATTTATGTAGCCAACCAATCCACTTAAAAGGATACAATTTTAGTTTGGTTTAGTTTAATTTGATTCGATTCATAATCTTGGCTTTCATAAAATTCGGTGTATCTCTCTCATAATAAGCAGAACTGGAGCAATTCCTCAAAATTGTTTGTTCACACTGATGCTGAAGGAAATGTGAACAAATATATACAATCATTTTTTTGTTAATAAAGTGTATGATTCTTTAAACCTATATTTTTAAATTAAACATCACATATTTTCCAACTGGGTTTATCCTATTGACTCTTTTAAGGCAATTTATTGCATTCCAGTTGTTCAATTTCTAGCCACTAATCAATTAGAAATTATAAATATAGCCATAATGATGATTAGTTAGCAACCATATGATCTCCTTTAACAAAAATTGGATAGCTCCACATGGTGACCTACATTTAGACTTTAGTAACTAGACTAAATTGTCGCTCTCCTTTTTTTTTTTTTTTTTTTTAAAAAAAAAAATATATTTATTAAATTTAAACTTAAAATAATAAATTTAAAATTAGAAACTTAAAATAATTTGACCTCCAATGAAATGAAACTTGGCTATATATATATATATATTATATATATATATATACTAGTTTTTGCCCGTGCCTACGGCACGGTGTTACAGTATTTGGCCCGTGTCTACGGCACGGTGTTACAGTATTTGTTCGTAACTACGGCACGGTGTTACATAATTAAATGATTTTTTTTAACTTCTATTTTTTAATTTGAAATTTTTTTACCCTTTCCATCAATCAATTCACTCTCTTTCCTCCAATTACCAATGAAATGATCTGGGCCGTCAATTAAGCCACATAAAGAGAGCCGTTGGATACACTATCTTTCCTTCAATATCATTCTCCTTTATTATATATATATATATATATATATATATAATGAAAGATTATGGTGACCTTTAATTGTATATATTATCTCTTCTTTTTGTTCCTAAATTATGAAGCATAATGACCTATGAACTCTAGGAGATTACAATAATACAAAGCAAAGCAACCCCCAAAAAAATAAAGCATACTTAAGCTTAATAAATTTGGGTATTATTAGTTCACAATGAACGTTGTTTGGTGGTGTAGGGTTCATGATATGGTTTTCAAGTCCTAAGTTCGAATCTAGAGAGTGCGTTTCTTGTAAGAGTCTGGAACAACCGGAGGTTTTTAGTATCGGACAACACTCCCTATTCTTATCATATTTCAAATAAACCTAAGCAAATCATTCAGCAAAAGCACCCAACCTAAACAAATCCAGCCAGCAGAGGACATGGCATTTTATTATATAAGCCCAAGTTACAAGTATACAACAACAAGGACTTGGGCAATTGCATCAAAGAAAATGGTATGATACAGAAAGACTACTATCTGGCTGTTTTAAACTGGTATGAGGAATAAGAAAGAGTACCAAGTTGCCAGCTACTGTGAATAAGTTCAGCCTTGGCATTTTCGCCGGCAGCACCCATGGCTACGTGCAATGGGTAAATGTGATCTGGCCAAGGATGAGCCTTTTTTGCATGTGGTGCCTTCTGTTCGTAATAGTTCACGTCCTCGTATCTACAGAAAGAATCGAGTGCATTCAATTCAAAAGATAACAGTGAATATAATTACAGCTGCTCAGTGTCATGTCCCAACTATAGAAACCATCCTAACAAAAACAGTGTTTGAAAAACTAAATCAAACTCAAATTGACAACATGAATCAATACTTCATTGATAGAATTTGAAGGAAAAAAAAGCAATAATATAAAGAAAAAAAATATAAAAGAATCATTTGAATATCATTAGTATTCAGCCAATGATATTCAAATTCAGATGAACAATGGGAAACCTTATAAAGCTGCAGAACAGGACTAATACACTAAAAATATTTTGTATATGGATTACAATGAAAATTTGATTTATAGATATAATTTTTTCTTACCTTCCTTCATGGAGAGCATCTTTAACCCAATTATCAAACTCCAAAGCCCACGATGGAACAGAACTGCTATCGTGTTGGATAGCCCTGAGGTTGTGAGTGGCACTTCCAGAACCATTATGAGGACTCCTTCCTCCTTGAGAGGGGCCAATGCCTTGCCCATGTTGTAATGATGAGTTCCACTCTTATCCATCTGAACTGAGAGTTGGCACACGGGGATATCTGCTTCGGGATACATTAGCATGAGTGGAACCCATGCGCCATGGTCAAGCCCTCGTTTTTTATCTTCATTTACACGCTTGATGCCAGATGCATTAAGCAGTTCTTTGACCCTCTTTGCCAATTCTGGAGCTCCTGGTGCTGGATACTTGATCTGTAATATAGGTAGCACATTATTAAAGACCGAAATCCATTTCTATGAGACATCAAAAAGTCATTCATTCTCAAGCTTTCTGCATTCCATCCTTGATGAACAAGCATGTTAATTTCAGCATATCTTCAATGCACTGTTTCACCAACTTTGTTATATGCAAGTGCAACTGATAAAATAGCTCCATCCACTTTACATTTAACCAGCTGTCAATGTTCAACATGACTCAAAAAACCAATGATCAAATGATCGTGACATTTTGCATACAAACAGATCCATCACACCCCTCATTCAACATTGAAAAAATAAACTCGATCAGTTGTTTGTCCTATTTCCCTTCTGTTCTGACGGTAATACAGCAATACCGTTCATGTGTTTTCGAAAATGTCAAAGATTTTTTCAAGTATTTTTCCTCAATTTTGATTATGGCAATAACATGTCGTAATCTCGGATGTTTTTTTTTTCAAAATGACAGATATATAGTCCATTTTTAACACATCATCATCTTCATACAATTTGGAAGTTTAGTAACAAACTACAAAAAGATGATGCTTGTTCTGGTTTAATGTAAAGTTATAGCAGATGAATATCAAATCAGAAAAATGAAATCATGTAATGTATGTAAATACCAAAGATACAAGTAAAACATAGCACTCTATATAGAGAAAATGTTCCGAAAATTTCTACGTGTATTTATTTAAATTCCATAACCGAATCATACTTAAGCCACAAAAATTGACAGAACTTAACTCAACAATCCATCAACCACCCCAAAACGAGCACAACACAAATCTCACCTTCTCTGCCAAACCCACCATTTGCATTAGGTATAATCAACTTTATAATTATAATTATAAGTGTGTGGTAGCTGTGACGTCATTTGCTATTGATTTTTAAGCTTTGCTCAGCAGATTCCGGACTATGCTATAATTATATGTATTTCGAGTCTTGTTAGATAAGTAATTTTTTGATGCAAAAAAGGTAATTAGTAAATAAAAGACATATATAATTCAATTATCATTTATTTAATAAATTTTAATATACTAACATGGGTGATAAAGATATTATTAAATTATAACATGAGTCACGTGGTACCTTCTTAGCATTCTAAATTTTTTCCTTATTAGACCCATGATTGTTAATGAAATGTCATGAATATATATGAAACAAAACCCAAAAAAAAAATATATATATTAAATCAAACAAAAATATTTTCTCAATAAGGTCCAAATATTTTAATGTCATCGTACAATAACCAAATTTATTATTTCATTAAACTTATTAAGCGACTAAGTCATTGATGAAAAATCCTTAAGGGAAATGATATATTTACTCACATTTTTCCCAAATTTTATCTCAATTCTCTCACTGAAGTTACACTGAGCTACAGTAATTCATTATAGCTACAATAAGAGAGTTGGGATAAAATTGGGATAAAATTAAGTAAAAATGTGAGTAAATTTATCATTTTTGAAATCCTATATCTCGATCCGTACCCTATGATAGGAATTCAAGATAATTTTTCCTCCCAAATAAAAAATATGGTCTGAGATGATAAAATCATCCCGAATCCCCAAATTTAGCTAAAAAATCCTGAATCACAATATATATCACCAGAATATTGTAATGTGAAAATTTTAAATAATTGAAATTGATACGGGTACGTACATCATACATCTTTTTGGGGAAGCCATAGAAATCGTGGATGGTGTCGTGTCGCTGAACGACATTGACGGTGGGAACGTCGGTGTTCCAATGAGCAGATATCACCAGAATTGAAATGGGTCTCTGTGAAAACCCTTTCGCTTGCCAAGCCTGCAAGAAACCCCTTGCCGGCAGCGACTCGTCGATAGACAACGTCGGCGATCCATGTGATATGAAGAACGTGTCCATCAAACCCACCTGTTGATTGTTGCCCACGTATCAGAGTAATGGATTCGCAGAAAAGAGTAAAAATGAATGAAGTAATTGAATTTATATATATATATATAATTATATATATATATATATATATAGTGATGGTTGGGGTCAAAACTCAAATATGACGTATGCTCTTACGCCAAGTTTGGTGCCTACTTCGTCACCACCTAAATTCCACATGTCGCTTACTGCTTACTTAATCACAATTACCTCGAAACACTAACACCTTTTTTTCTCAACAGTAGACACATAGGTTGCCTCCACCTACCACCTATTTCACCTTATTTTCTTTCACCTAACAACCATAAATAACCTAAATTGGTCAATTTCCTTTGCGCTTTTTCAACGGTCAGAAACTTCAATGATGTCAATGAGACTGACGCTATAGTAAAGGTTCATCGAAATTGATACAAGATCATCGTCAACGTTTAGGAAGCTCGACAACAAAAAGACGACAACTATGAAAAATACGGGCGTGAAGAAAGCTTGCTTAGGTAGTAACGTAAAGATCTTCAGTCTCAATAGTTGCCTCATTCTACTCATGTCCCCAATTTTAATCTCCAAACTATAGGTTTTATTTTGTTAATTTAGGGTTTTGATTGGTTATTTTAATTTAGTGTTTTTTATTGTGTAATTATGCTAGATTTTTTTTTAACATTGCTGACACACTCACAAAATGTTTCTTTACTCCCAAGTATAAGAGTTTCGAAGTAATAAAATAACTCGGTAAGTCCGGAGTCAATCCACGGGGAATATATTTAATAAGATGAAATAATAATTCAACTAATAAAATAAAATATTGAGGTTAGGGGATCCATTCTTGATATTTCAAATATAAAAATAATTTTTATTTTTTATTAAATATAATTTGGGATTCTAATTTGGTTTGTATATTGGATTCAAAATTTACGCAAGTATGTATTTATAATAAATTTATGTTTTTGTAAAAATATTTTATATTTTGAAAAATTTGATTTTTATTCTATAACATGTGTTGATGTTTGTTTTGATGATAAAAATTAGTTTTGAGTGTTTTTGAAATATTTAGGGAAGACCGAAAGAAATTAGGGTAATAGATCCTAATTCATTTTAGCTCACTGGAAAGTGAGCCGAAGGAAATTAAAAGAATAAGCAATGAAAAAAAAACAGTAGTAGTGCGCGCACAGTACGCGCGCACACTTTAGCACGCGCGCACTGCACACTTGTCGCGCGATGATTTTTGTATTTGTTCGTTCTTGAGCTTCCGGACTCCGATTCAGTCCCGGTTTTTCCAATACACTCGTAATGAAATATAGTATTTCATTAAATATTTTAAAATTACACTCATGCTTAAAATCTACATGTTAGACTCATTTTCGCTGTGCGGGGCACCGATCCAACCCTAGGGGTTTCACAACTGCTCAAAACATATAAAAAATCAAAGGCTCTTATTCATTAATTATTTAAGATGTATAATAAAAAAAAATCGAAAGTTATAGGCGGACACTTCACCCGCCTTAGCCGAATGCCGGCCCCGGACATAATTGTAATACATTATTTCAGCTGGCGGCTGTAAACCTGTAAGAGGCACAAGAAAGAGAGCCTTCTTGCCAGCTTTGGTGAACTTGTTCTGCTTTTGCATTTTGACCAGCAGCACCCATAGCTACATGCAATGGGTAAAAGTGGTCCGGCAGTGGATGAGCCATTTTTGCGTGTGGTGCTTTCTCTTCGTAGTGGTTCACATCCTCGTATCTGCATAAAGAATAGAGTTGTTAGTTAAATTCAAACTAAAATTTAACATGTGTTGAATTTTATTTGACGCAGTCAAATATTTTATTCGATTTCATAACCCATGTTTTGTTATGGTACCAAGGTGAGCCAATACTTCGAGGTCTCCGACTAATTGATGAACTCAACACTTATAACGATATCACTAGCATCCAGTTGCGAAGCCATTTAAAAACTTGAATGTGCTATTAACATTTTTACAAAACTACCACTGCGGTATTATAAATTTGCAACTCATGTATTTACAAATTTATAACTCACATTGTTTTAAAATTTTATCAAATTTTGGGAAGAACCTATCACGATACAATACAAATTTTCTCCAATTTCTTCTCCAATTATTTGGTATTTTGTATTTTAATAGTTTAGGTTTATCATTTTTCTTGTTAAAAGAGCTTAATTCACAAGAAATTTCTCAAGCCAAAGTATATTAATTTTTTAGGGTTTGATTTTGATCTAATTTTTTATTATAATAAATTCATTAATGTTTATTTTCATAATTATTTCTTAAAGATTTCTTTAACTTTCTTATATATAAATGGAACTTTATTTAAAATTTGATTAGAAACAACTATCATTAAAATAAATTATGTACTTGAAAAAAAATTATTAATATAATCTAGCCGAGCCTAGAAAATTTTATGACTAGCATCACTCCCAAATAGGGATGGCAAAAATTTCAAAGGGAATGGAGTTCCGCGGAGTCCGGTTCGTTTGGGATTAGTAAGGTGATAGTTTTTTATATTTGTTGGTTGGATGGTTCGGTACAGGTATTGATATTCCCGTTCAAATAGAAGTAAAGTCCTCGTATGAATGATGATCTATACAAGGACATGATACGTTAGGGACGGGTAAAGAGTTAAACGTTGATTTTACGTAACAGTTACAATTAAATCAAACCATTAATTAACTACCTTCCTTGAAGGAGAGCCTGTTTAAGCCAATTATCAAACTCCAATGCCCATGAAGCAACCTCAATATCATCGATACTGAGGTTGTGTGTAGCACTTCCAGAACAAACTATGAGGACACCTTCATCCTTAAGAGGGGCCAGTGCCTTGCCTATGTTGTAATGGTACGTTCCATCCTTTTCGGGCTGAATCGAAAGTTGGCACACCGGAATATCGGCCTCTGGATACATTAGCATGAGTGGACACCATGCACCATGATCAAGCCCACGTTCTGTGTTTTCATTAACGAACTCGAACCCAGACACTTTGAGCAATTCCTTTACTCTCTTTGCCAGTTCCGGAGCTCCTGGAGCTGGATATTTGAGCTGCTCATAGTGGAAACAGTGACAAAACTAGAATTTTGATTCAATAGTGATAATTTTGATTTTTATAACAAATGATAGATATTCTTTAATTTATTTAAAAAAATTAATAAAATTTCGGATTTAGCAGGAGACTGTCCCCACTGATCTCATGAAGTGGCTCTGCCACTGGGGCAATGTTTATCAAAAATAATGATTAAGATAGAATATTAGATCTCATATACAAAATTCTGGGAATGTTCTAATATATGCAACCTACGTAGTCTTACCCTTGAATTTTTCATATTCGAACCCATAACCAAGCAAGTAACAAATTAAAAATTGACCATTACACTAGACACGATAAAAATAAGGGAAAATGACACTCTACTACCGTCTAGATTGTCATAATGATACTTAATCCATGCAGTTTTAAAAAAATACAAGCTTTAGTCTCTATTATTTTTTGTTGTTATTAATTGAGTCACTTTTCATCTAAATTTGGAAATAATAATTAAAATAAATAAAAGCTCTATATACATACACCTTGTAGAGTTGTTCAGGGTAGCCATGGAAATCGTAGACGGTGTCGTTTAGATGACCAACGAGATTGACAGTGGGAACTTGAGTCTCCCAATGTGCAGATATGACTAAAATTGAAGTGGGTTTTTGCAAAAACACTTTCTCTTTCCAAGCCTTGAAAAATTGCCGTACCTCTAATGATTCGTCAATAAGCAACATCGGCGATCCATGTGTTATAAAGAACGTTTCCATGATCTGAGTTAATTTTCAGTGATATTAAAGTGTATAATAATAACGATGATGATATTTACAAAGATAGAAGATGTAGTGTTCATAAACTCATAATTCACTATGCCAAAATATCATTTCAATGGTGTATATATACTAATAAATGGTCCTCAATAAGCGTGACTTGTTGGTGTATGTGGCTCGGGATCTCACATTGAGATCATGAGTTCGAATCCAGGGAGTGCGTTTCTTGTAAGAGTCTGAGACAGTCTAGGGTTTTAAATGGTCCTCAATAAGTGTGACTTGTTGGTGTATGTGGCTCGGGATCTCACCTTAAGGTCATGAGTTCGAATCCAAGGAGTGCGTTTCTTGTAAGAGTCTGAGACAGTCGGGGGTTTTACCTGCCCCGCTTAGCCCGGAAAGAGTAATTTAGCAGTAGAACTTCTAAAGATTTCAAAAAAAAAAAAATACTAATAAATGATGCCTAATTTTTTCTTATCTTTGAATTCTAAGTCTTTATTTTATTAAAATGGGTGATTCCTTGTTGAAAACTTATCAATCAATCAACATATTAATCATCAATATACTATTATATTTCTAACCTAATAATACTCTCTCCTTAATTTAAACTAAGGAGATTCAGTCAATCGAAATATATTTCTCTGCAATTATTTCATAATTGTGAGGATTAATGGTTTCTCAAAAACTTTCTTATCTTTCAATTATGGTCTTTATTTTATTAAAATGATTGATTCCTTGTTGAAAACTTATAAAGCAATATCAATTAATCAATCATCAATATACTATTATATTTCTATTAGGCTCTTCCCTTAGTTTAAGGAGATTCAAAAAAATTTCTTATTGTTCTTAATCTAGGCAATTATTTTTGAATCGTGGGGATTAATAGCTTCTCATCTTCAATGCAATGAATTGAATGAATACAATTAATGCTTTTATTCCAACTAATTTTTTTAGGGGTAATGATATACTTACTCACACTTTTCCCGAATTTTATCTCAACTTTCTCACTGTAGCTACAGTGAGCTACAGTAATTCACTAGATATAGTTGAGATAAAATTAAGTAAAATTATGAGTAAATTTATCATTTTTGTTTTTTTTAGACTTTTGGAGACTAATGACTTATCATGTCCAATGCATTGAATTGATTACAAAGATGGGTTTGGCTTTAATTGTTTCTCATCTTCAATGCAATGACTTGAATGAATTAACGGTTAGGGTCATAATTAAAGGTTGTTTGTATTCTTAGAATTGAAAGTTTTTTAAGATTTTAATGTTTTAATATTATCATAAAACAAAACTTGTTAAATTGAATATAGTTAAAGATCGTTTGTATTCTTAGAATTGAAATTTATTTAAGATTTTAATGCTTTAATAATATTTCAAAACCCAATACTATCTTATATATAATTCTCGTTTTGAATTTAATGTTTAGGCCAATCATGGCCAATTATATGTGCCACATTCCCCCACTTGGAGGCCGATAAAATCCATTGTACTTGGTTTATGTTATTTAAATGTATTAATTAGTCATTATGTTTTCAAACTCATTGATAGTGGTAGGGTTTGTTTGCTAGCATTCACTGGTTTTTGTAATTTTCTTATTTGTTGATGCTGAGTTATTGGAAAATTTTTGCTTTTTTTTTTTGTTTTGATGGAGTGGAATTCAAGTCATATGAGATAGGAACCGAAAGAATAATAAGAGACTTATTTAAGATATTTAATTTAAGTTAGTCTTTTGGAAGTTTTATTTTTTGGTTTTATGAATGTTTTTTTTTTAAAATGTTGGAAATCTCACCGCCATATCATCATATCCGGACTTAAGCGGAGTAGGTAAAACCCCCGGCTGCCCAAGGCTTTTATCATAAATACACTCTCTGAACTCGAATCCAGAACCTGTCAATCAGGTCCTAAGCCATTTACCACCAAATCACACCATTTGGAGGACGATTTTATGAATATTACGATTAGTTAATTGGTTATGCTTTCAGGTTTTTAAGATTTAAATTTTGTTCATTTTTATGAACCATCTTAGAAATTATCTTGTTGTAGTTAATATTGAGATTGAGTCGTGATAAGTTTGGTTGTGATCGTATCTCGTGTGTGCATGAGTAACTTGGATTCACGAGTCTAGAAGTGCATTTTTTATAAGAGCTTGAGACAGTCGAAAAATGATCGAGTAATTTGACGGCAGTATTTTCAACGTTTTCAAAAAAACTTGTGAAACTTGGATTCACAAATTTTTAACAAAATCTTGAGGATGAGATCAATTTTTTAAACCATAATAAGTACTTTCATAGACATGTACAAGTGTAATTAATATTAGAGTGCTACTAAGGGAAAGTAGTAACAATCTTACTATTTTCTTACTTCAAAAGCAGTTTAAATATCCAAATAAATCTAAAAATCCTAAATTATAATAGAAAATATCATATAAATGTGTTTAAATATAAAATTAATTAATTAAGATCATCTCATAGGAGAAAGCAACGACACTTGTTTTTGGGTGTTCCGTCACAAAGCTGACGTACTTCAAAAATAGTTGTTTTGTTTTTCTACATTATCCTCTTAGCTTTTAGATTATTATTATTATTATTAATTTTTTTTTTAATGAGGATTGTGATATTATTAAATATTTTATTATATAAAATAAATCAAATAAGCCACCTAGTTGTAGCCTGTAGGTAGCAACGACGCATATATTTAAATAAAATATGATGGGGCAAAAAAAATAAAGGATTATTATCATTTACTACTTAAGAAATTAGAAAATAACAAATGTGTATAAAAAATATTGAGTCTAATATTTTATTATTTTATCTTTATAAAATCTTATATTATATTACAATATTTTTTTATATGTATTTATTATTTTCAAATTCTAAAATAGTGAAATGATAATAACTCAAAATTAAAAAAAAAAAAAAAAATCAGAAAACATAGAGAAATAAGATGAGATTGTTTATGTAGTTTGTATTCAAAAGTAAACTTGTTTTTGGGTGTTCCGTCACGAAGATAATGTACTTCAAAAATAGTTATTTGTTTGTGTAAGCCATCATTTTTTTTTTTTTTAAATAATGAAAATTATGATATTATTAGTATTTTTTTTTTTGGAAACGTTAGAAACTCTGCTGTTAAATTATCCACCCGTACTTAAGCGGAGTAATTTAAACCTCCAACGGCCTCAAATTCTTACAAGAAATGCATTTCATGACTCGAATTCAGGACTTGACAATCAAATTTTAAGCTCTTTATTACCAAACCACACCAATTGGGGTATTAGTATTTTTTTTACCATTTATAAAATAGGAAAATGATAAACAAACTAAATGGCGACATAATGGTTGCTAAAAATAATCACAAAGTACTTGTATTAATATTTTGTAACTAGTTTTAATTAGGGGTGGGCGCGGTTCGGTTTGGTTCGATTTTTGTTAAAAACCGAACCAAACCATATTTTACGGTCCGATTTTTTTATCTCTCAAACCAAACCATTAAATAACGGTTTGGTTCGGATTGAAATTTTTTTAAACCAACAGTTTACGGATTAGTTCGGTTTGGTTTACGGATTATTCTACTTAAAACAAATTTTCATCCACTTAAGGAAATGTGTATGGTGCCAATGAGCAGTGACTCTTAAAATAAACATCACACAAATATGAGGCTACGATTTCAAATATTCAAAAAAAACATCATTTTGCAGTCACCTTGCAACCAACCGTAAGGCATAAGTATACAAGTTAACGAAATCAAATCTCAGTAAAGTCACGAGTACAACATTGAAATTGGAAGCTAATAAAACAATAATGATAAGGACGGCTTCCAATTTCAATGAAAGAACAAGTTAATATTCACCAATACTAAGTAAAAAATAAATATCATATTGAAACTTTAAAGACATATGTTACCTAATCATCTATACTAAGTGCAGCAAGTGATGGATCCACAGAAGCAGCAACATCATATTAGCAAAGCCTTCTTCTGGAAAACAAAAAATTTAAGAATAAAAGTATTAACAAATAATTATAAGAACATACTAATAAAACGAAAACATAGAGTAAAAATAAAAAAAAAAATGCAAAATTAAAAGAAGAGTGATGGCGAGAGCGAGAGAGAGAAAGTGACAGGGAGAGATGAACAAAGAGTGATGAGCGGCAGAGAGATAGATTGAGAGATGAGGAAAAATCTAGGGTTTTGTTTTAATTATAACGGTTCGGTTCGGTTTAACGGGTGCGGTTCGGATTCGCACCTAAACCGAACCGTAAACCGTTTGGGGTGAACCAATCCGAACCACAAACCGAACCGTTAGAAAAAAAATCATAAATTCGGCCCGGTTTGGTTCAGTTCCCGGTCTGATTCGATTCGGTCGGTTTTTTTTGCCCACCCCTAATTTTAATCACCCCTTAATACACATATTAGTATTCTATAAAATAAATTCAACACCAAGTTGGAGGAAGCAACGAAGCTTATCTTCCAAAAAAAATTAATATAAGGTAGAAATAAAAGATTTTTCATACAACACAAAAAATTAATATGAGATTGTTTGATATAGGTATTCAAAAGAAAACTTCTAATGTACTTCAAAAATATTTGTTTTGTTTGTCTATATTATCCTTCTAGGTTTTTAAAATATATATTTTTTTAAATGAGAATTATGATATTTGTTGATGGTATTTTTTGTGACAAAGTATTTGAACAGTACGACAAGGGCAGAGAGGGAATTTCTCCTTTTGGGAGGATGAATGTTTTAAGGTATTAGTCATTCTTCGACCAGGCATAGTGTTCGGACCCGACTTCCTGGATTTGACAGACCTGAAGACACAACATGATGCAGATTTCAGAGACCGACGACATCAGAGCCGAGACTGACCACTTTAGCCCGGTAGTTCGGTTCAGTCTTATCATTCATCTTGGATCGGGAGAGTGAGCTCGGATATTTTGGGTCAATTCGGAAGTGGTTGGAGTAGGTCGGCACAATGTTTGGTCGTCCTCATGACGTCTGACGTGTGATCAAGATCGTTTGGACTTTTCCCTCTGACATGTATCGCCGTATGAGAGATCTTTACAGGCTGTCATCATAATTGTTGAGTGTGGCAGTGTGTAAAACAAAGTGATTTGATGGGGAGTCAGATGGCAGGCTTGCTTTCAGTGAGGCAGTTGGGGCAGAGAACCCGTCAATCGGCCGAAAATCCACGTGGCTGACGTCATATAGATATGGGAATAGTGTCGTAATTCTCTTAGTATATAAAGGAATGATAATCTCATTTGTATAGGTTGGTTAGCAAAAATCTCTCTCAAAGTACTATTTGTAAAACACCACGAAAGTAAACAGCTCGGTAACATTTGACCACCATTGAAAAGAGGTCGGTCGAGCTAGGTCTAGTAATAAAACCAATACTCTACTTTGTTCCTGTGGGCGTAGGCTGGTTTACTCCGCCGAACCATGTAAACCCTCTTGTCGGATTTGTGTTTGTTTCGTCTTTCCCTAAATTTACTTTTGGTCACCCATAACCAAACAAATTCATAGTTGGAGGAGGATTGTCCCGGGAGCATTATCCTGAAATTACCCATGGAACTAAAATCACCCGTCAACAGTTGGCGTCGTCTGTGGGGGAAAAAACAAAAAGTAGCTTGCGTAGTAAGATAATGGCAGAAAACGGGAACCATAGATCTTCAGAGAGTTCAACAACAGAGTGGACGGAAAAAATGGAAGAAAGACTAGAAGAAAGAGAAAAGAAACAAGCGGAAGCTGGTCAGAGAGGAAAGAGGAAGGGGATCACAAGAAGAAAGAAGGATGGCGATAGCAATAAAAATGGGGGAATGAAAGCCCAAATAGTTAGAACAGTAATAGCTCTCCTCATTGAGCTGTAGAATGGAATGTAAAAAATGTGACCAGAAATCACCAATTATGATTGAGCCGCAGAATGGAATGTAACGTTTGGAGCTAGCAGAATCTACACGCAACCTCTGGTGTACGCACAGGCTCGTCCTAAAAAAGTTGTGGCAGTGGTTCGACCTGCCGGATCCTCGGATTCACGGCCAAAAAAGTCCTCGTGGAGCGGCCGTGTATTTCAGTTTTTTGTGAGGCGGCGCTTGCGAGGCGGCCGCCTCACGTGAAACCTTTTTTTTTATTTTGAATTTTATTAAATGAAACGACGACATTTTGGGGATTTCAAAACGTCATCGTTTCATTTACAGTATTAAAAAAATAAAGAAGAAATTTGATTCTAGGGTTTTATATTCTCTCTCGGCCTCCTCTGCTATCTCTCTCGACTTATACTTCTCTCTCTCTCGGCCTCCTCTGCTCTCTTTCTCGACGATGGTGACGGCGACGACAGCGTTTGTGGTAATCTGTTCAGCTTGTTTTTTTTGTTTTCTTTTTTATTTTAACTTGTTAATGAACTAAAAAAATCCATTAAAGAAACTAGAGAAAATGATAAACTTATTTTGAAGGCAATATATAAAGATTAAAGTGCAAGTTCTGGACTAAAATCATATGTGGTATAAATGTGTAATATTGTAATTACACATTTTAGTGAACTATCCTGTTATAAGCAGTAAGCTTCAATTAATTGGCCAAAAATACACACTTCAGTTAACTATCCTGTCGTATTCGTATAATGGTATGTCATATGTATTTTAAGTCTGAACTGTTTCAATATGCTATAGAAGATAGCTTATTTAGGGATTAGTTATCAGTAATTGTTTGAACATATTATGAATTATGAAGAAATGAATGTATTTTGGATTTAACATGTTTTTATTATCATGATATTACAATTTTAATTATTTTTTCGATTTTCGGATCGAGGCGCCATCCTCGCCGCCTCGAGGCGGTCCGCCTCGCACCTCAATGGCCGGCCGCCTCGAGACGTCACCGCGTATTTTTAAACATTGGTTCCTCCGAGACCATTTGTTCCATTACCTCGGGGTCGGGTTACGTCCCACCGAGTGGATTATCATCAGCATGGGGTTGAAGCATCTCCCCCAAGGTCGGCTCTCAGTTGGTCCGGGGAGGTGACATTCCCTCAGAGCCAAGCGTACTGCTATCTCGAGGTCAGGTTACGTCCCATCGAGTGGATTATCATCGGCATGGGGTCGGAGCATCTCCCCCATGGCCGACTCTCAGTTGGTCCGGGGAGGTGACATTCCCTCGGAGCCAAACGTACTGCTACCTCGGTGTCGGGTTACAACCCACCAAGTGGATTATCATCGGCATGGGTCAGAGCATCTCCTCCATGATCGGCTCTCAGTTGGTCTGGGGGTGACATTCCTTCGGAGCCAAGCGTACTACTACCTCTGGGTCGGGTTACGTTCCAATGAGTGGATTTTTATCATGATGGGGTCGGAATATTTCCCCCATGACCGGATTCAAATTGATCAGGGTCAGAGTTCCTCCCCACAATCAGAATTTGAATAACGAGTTAATAAGTTAAAAATAGAAATCATGCTAAGTGTGGAAAACATAAAGTAAAACATTCAATTAGATACTGAAGAAGAGGAAAGTGTAAATATTATTACAAAAGTGTATTGTTTGTTACACAGGGCCCCCTTGGGGTCACCATCATTCCTCAGCCCGCACATGGGTAATTGGTTCAACTTGATCGGGTACAGGGGGCAGAACCTCTGGCTCAGGCTCGGAAAAATATACCTCAGTTTCAGTTTGGTCGGCAGAAGGAGCTTCGACTTCTGCTGCAGGCACTTCCGATTCAGGAGCAGGGGCCTCCAGCTGCATTTCCTCAGCAGCTGGGGACACAAGCACGACAGATATAGGCTTCGGGTCTTGAATTTGCTATGTAGAAGGGGCGAGTAGTGCAAGAGCTTCGTCCTCCAAGAGCTCCCCCTTGCAGTATTGGATGGCAATGTGGATGGGTCTCATGTCCACCCCGGGCACCAACATCGGGATGATCTTCGCGCAATCCATAATCCCTCCAAGCTTGGCATTCTCCAGGTCCTCTTCCAGCTTGGCTTCTCGGTTTTTCAGGTCATCCCGGGCCTGATCTCTTTCTTTGATCGTCGTTTTGAGCTTGGAGTCCAAGTTTGCGACCTCATACCTCAGATGTTTGGCTTCGTCCTCGGTGGCATACATTTTTCTCTTAGCAACGGAGGAGGCATTGCAAATGGAATCAATCAGTGCGGTAGCTTCGACCGTGGCCTGTTTCAGCGATTGATTCTCTTTCTTCTTTCTGGCCAGTTCAGCCTCCCGCTCTGTAATATGAGATTGGAGCCTTCGTACTTGACCCCCATCGAACAGTTGGCTCGTCAGCAAGTCTTTGTTCCTAGCCATCATGTAACCCATCTGCAAGAGAGAAATAAATGGTAAGAATTCACCAAAGTGAAAACGAAGAACAGGAACGTGGAAGAATGTTTACATTGAGGATTTGGGCAGAGAACTTGGAGATCACCTCATCGAGGAGATGTCCTCATATTTTGGGATCTGCTCGGGGGGGACGGCCTCGGCCAGTAGGTTAATTGTAGGCACTAGACGGGATATCACGTCATGGACCTTCTCATTGAGGTCGCTCACCCCCAACACTAACCCACCATTCCCGGTCTTGGAGGAAGCCTCAACAATCTTCTCTTTCCGGGAGGCAGGCTTCTTGGTGAGGGGTTCTGTTTCTTCTCCATCTTTAAGCTCGACTACTTCTTCTCTAAATAGACGGCGGTGTTTGCTAGAAGGTCTGGATGAAGTAGGGGACGTTTGGACTGTTGGGCTCGGAGCAGCTAGTGTGAGATGAGTTTGAGGAGGTGCTACTGGATGAGCGAGCAATTTGGCTTTTCCCTTCACCTCAGGAGGGATCGGAGTGGTCAGTCGCCGCTGAGAACATCCAGTTCCACCAGAACCGGTCTTCTTGGCCAGACTCTCAATCCACCCCATGACCTTGGCCGGCTTCGTCATTCCTGCAGAATAAGACAGAAAGTATGGTCAGTTTCTGAGTGTGAGTAACTTCATTCAGATCCGAGCAGAGCACAAAAAATTTGTTAGAAAGTCAGACGATAACTACCTTATCGTCCTAGAGGCTATGGAGGTGTATTCTGAATGAGGCCCGATTCTACAAAGGCAGCATCGTTGATAATTCTCTTCCAGGAGCCGGAGAAACTCTGGGCTTTCTTAATCATGGTCCGAACCTCATGATTGAATTTGAGAGGATCCCTCCAGCAGGCTGAAAAGGTTTAAGAAGTTAGCATTTTTTCATGAAATTTACGGAAAAACTAAGGGCTCAAGTCCTCACCTCCTGCCGAAAAGACGTCCGGGACGTCTATCTCTACGGAATCTGTTAATCAAGATCGACATCAGTCGCCCATGGCCCAGAACCAAGGGTCTTTGAAGTTCTTGTTAGTCTGGGGGAGCTCGGTGATAATGGCAGGTACGTCGACGTAAGAAGAAATGTAGTACCAGCCGTGATGGGATTTTGGGTTGGCCTTCTGTTTGTACAGTCTTTGCAGCTCCGTAAAGGTCAGTTCTCCTAGGCCCGCTCGGTGCCATATCACGTAGAGATCAGATAGTATCCTCCAACTGTTCAGATTTAGCTGGCAGGGGGCAACTTCCATCAAGGCAAGCATTCTCGCAAAATAAGATTGGATGGGCAGCCGCAGACCGCACTCGAAGAAGGAAGGGAGAAGAGCCACAGAGCCAGACTCGGGCAGACTTGCAAGTTCGGCAAGGCCCGGAACCTCAAGTGTTATATCTATGGGGACCTCATACTGATGACGGAGTATGCTCAAAGCGTCTTCCGTGATGGTTGAAGGACGATCCATGTCCAGGGAGGACCATTTTAATTCGCCCGGTTCAGGATTTTTCCTGGGAATTCGGTGATAGTAAATGTCATTTTCTTCCTGAGAATGGGTTGAAGTGGTGTCTAATTCCTCCAAGCTGGCCGAGCTGGAGGAAGCCTCTTCAATACGAGGATTTTGGGAGATTGGGGACCGAGCTGATGACGATTCAACGTCTGACATTCCTAGCAATGGCAGGGTCCGAGAAGGGCAGTTAGTAATCAGTTTGGGGGCACCACATACTCAAAGGCTATTCTAATGACCGTGGATCTAGGCCTAAAGTCTCTAAACGTCCTAACAATGGCCACAGATAGTAAGTCTCTCCCTAAGAACATCAAACCAAACACACGATAAATAAAAAACCCATAAAACTCGAACATCAAACACCCTAACCCACAACCTGTCATTCGACTAAGAAACACATGAATTTTACACCACCCAACCAACCCGTAAATCACACCATGCATTTACAACACAGAAATGGGGTATAAACATGATAGAAAACATGAAGAGCAGTAGAAATGAACAAGAACAAGTACATAAACTTTCGCAGGCAACAAACAAGCATGAAAAGTTTCAGTAATTTAGAAGAAATAGGTCGAACAAAAGACTTACTTGATTCGAGAGTTTGTACAGAGAGTTGGTATGATCGGTCTTGAAGCTTGTTGATCTCAGACAAGTGGGGAATAAGTCTCTTGCACTTCGGAAGTGCTGGTTTTCGTAAGAAAAAGAAAGGAGTTTTGTTTCCCGTTTTTGTAGACAGCTCGGAGCATTTCTGGCCGTTAAATTAGAGAGAGGTCTCGGATGTGCTCCGTGTGTCACTTTGAAGTTCCATCTACTCAGATTGTGATGAACGACTGAGATTGGAAATCATTCGGCCCCTTGAATGGTTGAATTATTTTGATTTTGGAGGGAGAGTCGTGGATACTCGAAAAGTGTCACGACCGGATTAAACCCTAAAAATGATTTGATGGGCATTTATGAGGTAATGATTGTTTGCGGTTTCCAATGGACAACTACCAGAAGGGTAAAAGAGGGATTTCAGTTCAAGACACGAGCACCGACTGGATAGATATCAGAATCCTCAGTGACCGAGCACATAAAGATGATACGGACGACCTGATTGGTAGCTGAGGCAGTTTTTTATGGCTCCAATAGACAATCACCACTCGGTCGATCATCATTCCCTTGAATTCATAGTTCCTTGTACCAACTCGTGCACTCGTTAAAATCGAGAACTAGAGGACATATGTTGATGGTGTTTTTTGTGACAAATTATTTGAACAGTACAACAAAGGCAGATATGGAATTTCTCCTTTTAAGAGAATGAATGTTCGAAGGGTATTAGCCATTCTTCGACCATGCATAGTATTCGGACCCAACTTCTTGTACTTGACCGACCTGAAGACACAGCATGATGCAGATTTCAGAGACCGACAACATCAGAGCCGAGACCGACCACTTAAGCCATGTAGCTCGATTCAGTCTTATCATTCATCTTGGATCGGGAGAGTTAGCTTGGATATTTTGGGTCAGTTCGGAAGTGGTTGGAGTAGGTCGGCACAATGTTTGGCCGTCCTCATGACGCCCGACATGTGACCAGGACCATTTGGACTTTTCCTTCTGACATGTATCGCCGTATGAGAGATCTTTACAGGCTGTCATCATAATTTTTAAGTGTGGCAGTGTGTAAAACAAAGTGATTTGATGGGGAGTCAGATGACAGGCTTGCTTTCGGCGAGACAGTTGGGGCAGAGAACCCGTCAATAGGCCGAAAATCCACGTGGCTGTGACCGGCGTAAACACACACGTATAATGCAAGCGCACGTATCGTTCAAGTAGTATAAAATGTATCGATCCCACGAGGACTTAAAACCTTATCTATTAATTTTATGAGGTGAAATGATTACTAGTATCTAACAGGTTGTTTGATTGATTTAAAATGATGACGATTCTAAACAAGTAAATAAAATTGTTCTAAAGTAGGTTTTAAGAAAATTTAATATTAAAAACTATCTAGGGTTGTGATTTCTTCCAATATTATTTAAAGATGAAGTGGTTATCTTAAAGTTGGGTAAAATATTGATTTATTAACCTGGAACACTAAATTATGTAAAAGCCTCTTCCGATGGTCAATTACAAAAACCTAGTATAATCCAATTGAACCATATGTCTATGTCAACCAAATTACCTAGATTTATTAAGATTAAGTTCCAATTTGGCTACACCCGCCCGACAGGTATATTCCTATCATGTAAGGAAATCTATTAAAGGGTTATCTATCCTCAAGGAAGATCGTTGGCTATTGATTCTAAGGTCTTAAACTTAAAATCCCTATGTCTAGTTCATTTTAAGTTTACCTAGTCAATTTTATTAGTGGCCAGTTAATAAAAAGCATTAAGATTAAGATTCAATAAATAAATCTTTATATTACCCAAACTATAATCTAACCCATTATAAACCGGTGATATTGGATTTCATCACAACCCTAGATAACTAATTTAGTTACAACACATAACTAGGGCTAGTAAAATAAAAGACATATAGTAAAAATGCCAAAGTAAAATGCGATAAAGTAGAATTTGAAAAGTAAAATAAAATAAAATGAAATGTTAAGGTAAAAGGAATTAATTTTACTATTTACTATTTTAGATATCTCCCATAAAATAATATATAAACTTGTGATAATATTACCAACCAGCCATATAGGCGGTAACCTGATTAAGTCAAATTAAGTCCAACCAGCCATTAAGGCGGTAATATTTGTCCATAATCCAGCCATAAAGGCGGAACCAAAATAAACCAGCCATAAAGGCGGAACCAAAATTAAATACCAACCGACCAATCTGGCGATATCCTTGATTAGTCAGGTTTAATCCAGATTAAAATGAATTACCAACCGACCAATATGGCGGTATCCTTTTTAAGTCAAATTTTAAATAGTGAATATATTATTTTTAAGGGAGATTAATCTAAATAGTAGTGGTAAAAGGAATTACCTTTTACCTTAGCAGAGAGAAGTAACCTCCTCATGGTTGAATAGTAAAAATTGTAAAAATAAAGAAAGTAAATTACTATTATTACAGAACGTAATTAAAATTAAATTACAAAACTTAAATTAAAAGAAACTAGAGAGAAGACTCCATATTTACATCAAAGAAATGAGAGAGAATGGTACAACTGAAACTGAAATCTCGAGCTCAATTTATAGGCGCGGATAGGCTTCGGGCGTCGCGACGCCAAGGGTTATAGCGTCGCGACGCTTTTATAGTTAGGCATGGCACGCTGAGGGCTTGACACATGGCAATTCGGATAAGAAGATAAGGCGACACGTGGCGAGGCGGCTGAGTGCTCAATTATTATGCTGACGTGGCGAAATGGAGTGTCGGCACCGTAGGATTGCGACACGTGGCAAGGCGTGATTATTTGATGATGACGTGGTGGTGAGGTGGCAAGTTGACTCGGTCAACTGATGATGTGGAAGCTGATGTGGAGTGACACGTGGCACACGTGGCAATGGTGATTGTCGGCACCGTAGGATGATGACACGTGGCACGGCGCACGTTAGCATATCGGTTATGATGGTGACACGTGGCATGGCGCACGTTAGCAACGTCAAACTTCTCAAATTCTGACCCGTTGACCCGGCGCACTTTAGCAGCTCTGGTGCATGTTAGGCGTCGCGACGTGCCCAAATTACCAAAATGCCCATTTTTCCCAATTTTCACTGTTTTGCTCCAAATCACCTCCATAATGTCCTGAAACTTTATTTATCTACAAAATTACACAAAACACATCAAAATATTCACAAAACTCAAGAAACTATACAAAATATTAGGTTAAATGAGTGGGAAATAGTAATAGAATTACCACTCATCACACCCCCAAACCTAACATTTTGCTATCCCTCGAGCAAAACATAGAATAAAATAACATAATAAAATTTAACTAAGCCACTTTCGTAGGGATTACGGTTGCATTTAGCATATGCAACGAGCCTTTAAACCCCTTGGTGTCCCTAGTGGACGAGTTGTAGTCTCGTGAGGGTTTACAGCAATGATACGCACAAACATTTTACAAAAGTAAAAAGGTAGTGAAACTAATGCACACAAAAGCAAAAAGACAAGCGAAAAGAGAATAAAGAAGTTAGTGACTAATCAGGTGAAACTTCTACTCCAAGTTACTAGTTGTTTTGTTTCATTCTAAATTACTGAATAAGTAAATTCTCTGATTATATTTACCATTCTCCATATACACAGCCAACAAAATATTAATCAACTCATTTTTTCCCACAACAATCATAAGTGCAGTTGATAAGAGAGTAATATTTTTGTCCTAAAATTCTATCAGATTTCACACCTTTTTGTAGCAATGGAATAATTTTTTTTTCATTTTTCTGATTTTTTCTTTGATTTTTTTTTTATTTATATACAATACCTTCCGTCTATGTAACGAGTGTTGGGTCGGTGGCTCCCAAACCAGTTGGCTTTAGGGCACCAGGTGTTAAGACACCCATACAGACTTAATTACTCAGACTTCAGATATATATATTTTTGCAGCATCTTTGATCCATGTAGCGAGCTTTGGGCCAGTGACTCCCAAACCTGTTGGTTTTAGGGCACTAGGTGTTAAAACACCCTTACAAACTTAATGACTCAGATCTCAGATTATTTTTTTTCTCCATCACTTTTTGATATGCTTCCTCCAATTAAACTAGAGCACTGAATATTACAAACTTTTCAATTACAGCTCATGTCTGTATGTTTCCATGTATGTGATAATACCTGCCAACTGAGCATATGAAGATCCATTTTAGTCAGTATTATAGAGAATTCACAAATTAAATAATTTAAAAGGAAATAAACAAAAATTAACTTGTTTCGAAATAGGTTTGAGATACGTCTCAGGAGTGGAAACTCCTTACTCAGCTATCTCTTACCAATTTCACATTTTTAGTCAAAATAAAAACACAAAAACACAAAAAAAAATTTGTAATTTTTGAAAAAATTTCAATTTTTTTGTATTTTTCGAAAAATTTTGAACTAAAAATAAAAACAACACACAACTAAAAAGAAGATACTAATCAACTAATTCCCTCCCTCAAACCTAAATGAGACATTATCCCCAATGTCTTAAATAATAGAAGAAGAGTTTAGAAGATAGTACTTGGTTAGCTGAAATTCTACACGAAAAGTAAAGGTTAAGATCCAGATTAACACGACGTCTCTTACCACGATCGTCAGACCAATTTATCTTTGAAATGATAGGGTCAACTTGTGGTTCATAGGCTAAGAGTTGGTCTATTAGATCCGGAGCAGTTCTGGCAGTAAATAGGAGTTCTTGTAAAGGTTTTGACACGAACCCATTTCTCCGGGCATCGTCAAGAAACACACAAAGAAAATCATAAAATCCATCAACGTTAAACAACCCAATTGGTTTCTGGTGTATGTTCAGGTTCGCCCAAGATAGCACTATAAAAATTTCCTCCAATGTACCCAAGCCACCTGGCAAAGCAATAAAAGCATCAGAACGGTTAATCATTTCGACCAGTCGTTCAGACTTACCTGGCACGATCAGTTCCTCTCCGTTTGATGGTTCAATAAGATTTTCTTCTACCAATGGTTTTGGGATGATTCCCAAAACGTGAATGCCTCCTTCCTGTACAGTCTTTGAAACGATCCCCATTAGTCCAAGATTGCATCCGCCATATATTAAGTGCATATTCCTTGCAGCTAAGACTCGACCTAATTCATGTGCTGCTTCTACGTACTGTGGTTTAGTACCAACACTACTACCGCAAAATATACAGATGTTTTATACTGGATGTCCTTAAAAATGCAATGATGAGTTGAATTTATAATACCTGAAAAGGATTAGTAAAATAATAGCACTAGTACCTGCCAAATGACAATTATTAGTTAAACAGAAAAATAAATCGTGATAGTCAAAAAGATCTGGATCCTGTCGGATAAAGTAAAAGAAAACAACAAAACAAATCACAATTATTAGGAAAAGACAAATAGATATAATATGTACAAGAATTTACAGCTTGATTGACGTCTATGCGTCAGGGACAAGCTTTGATGAGCGGAAAATATATCAATATTTACCGCCCCTTTTACTTAATATTTTGTTTAGTTTCTCGGGTTTGATGAACGTTTTGATATGTTTTATTTTATTTTGCAGATAAAATAATATCGGGACTCAATGAAATCATTTAGGATGAAATTTGGGTCAATTAATGGCAATTATTGGACTTGATATTTTAATTTGGAGATTGGAAACTTGAAAGGGCGTTTTGACGAAGTGCAGTTTTGGAAATTCCAATTTTGTGCATCTTTCGTATTTTGGGCATGACCTTTTACTCAGATATCGGATTGAGCTGATTCAAGTGCCATATTAAGTGCCATATTAAAGAAGACTCAAATATCTACAACTTTGAAAGAGAAAATATTTTCGAATTCTGATGATTTCATGACCGAAATTGATGAACCATCCAGAAGTGTGTGGAGTGTAATTATTAAAAGTCATTATCAATCATTTTCAAAGCAAAATATTAATTAATTAATAATTAATAAAAATTATCAAATCAACACCAAACAAGATAAGCAATTAGTGGAGCAATTATGGATTTGGTGGAGTAATTAGTGGAGAAATTAATAATGGATTTGGTGGAGAATTTGATGGATGATTTGATGGTGGCAAAATTTTGCCTATAAATACCAAGTCATTTCATTTGTAAAATTCATACTTTCTTCTTTGAAATTCTTAATGAATAAATAAGAAGATTGTATCTAGTTTGTTTATTTTTAGTTTTCAGTAATTAATTTTCAGTTTCGCACTTTCTTTCTTTACTTTTCAGTTTTTACTTTCCGCAATTTACTTTTACGCACAGTACTTTTCTTTATTTTTATTTTTTATTTTTTTCAGTAATGATGAGGTAATTTCCCAGCTAGGGTGAAAGGTAATTCTTTTACTGTTACTATTTAGATTAATCTCCCTTAAAAATAATAATTCACTATTTAAAATACTGATTAATAAAGGATACTGCTATATTGGTCGGTTGGCAATTCAATTTAATCTGGTTTAAACCTGACTAATCAAGGATACCGCCAGATTGGTCGGTTGGTAAATTTATTTTGGTACCGCCTTTATGGCCGGATTATGGACAAATATTACCGCCTATATGGCTGGTTGGACTTAATTTGACTTAATCAGGATACCGCCAGATTGGTCGGTTGGTAAAATAATATCACAAGTTTATATATTATTTTATGGGAGATATCTAAATTAGTAGTAGTAAAAGTAATTCCTTTTACCTTAGCATTTTATTTTATTTTACTTTTCATTTTACTTTATGTCTTTTACTTTTCAGTATTTTTACTTTATGTCTTTTACTTTTAAGTTGTTACTAGCCCTAGTTATGTGTTAGTTATCTGAGGTTGTGATGAATTCTAATATCACCGGTTTATAAGGGGTTATTTTATAGTTTGGGTAATTTAAAGGTTTACTTATTAAGTCTTAAGCTTAATGCTTCTTGTTGTCTGATCACCAATAAGATTGATGTGGTAAATCTAAAATGAACTAGACATAGAGATTTTAGGTTTCAGCCTTAGACTTAATAACCCACGATCTTCCTTGAGGATAGATAACCCTTTAATAGATTTCCTTACAGGATAGGAATATACCTGTCGGGCGGGTGGGGGTAGCCATAATTGGAACTTAAACTTAATGAATCCAGATAATTTGGTTGACATAGACATATGGTTCAATTGGGTTAAACTGGGTATTTGCGTCTGACCATCGACAGAGGCTTTTGCATAATTTAGTGTTCCAGGTTAGTAAACGATTTATTACACAAACATAAAATAACCACTTCATCTTTTAAATGATATTAGAATGATTCACGACCCTAGATCTTTGTGTCTTTTGTTATTTACCTTAGTATTTTATTTTGTCTTTTTATTTATTTATTTTGTAAAACCACATTCAACCAATCAAACAATCATTCTCTTCTCCATTTAATTAGATATTTGTAAATAAATAGATTCAAAATTAATAACAACAATAGGAATTAAGTCCTCGTGGGATCGATATTTTTATACTACTTGAACGATACGTGCGCTTGCGTTATACGTGTGTGTTTACGCCGGTCAAGTTTTTGGCGCCGTTGCCGGGGACTTATATTTCTTGAGTTGTTAATTTTGAAGCTATCTAATTTACTTGTATCTAATTTTCTTTATTTTTTATTGTAATTTTTATCCCTTTCTTTTGTTTTCAGGTGGTTGAAAAATGGAACACTACTGGGAGATTGGGAGATTACGAGCCTTACAAAAAGATACACCCCACATCTGGGAGCAACAGTCCGGTTTTCTGAGGCCTGTTGTCAAGCCCAACGATTATCACTGGATGCCAGAACCAAGCAATACTACATTTGCTCATCAGAACGCAATGGAGAGATGTGACATATGTAATGGTAACCACCCAAGATATTATTGCGAGTACAACTACAATCCAGGGTGGCAGAGCTATCAAAATCATTCATGGTACGAAGAACCCTCACATTTTCCATCTTATCCACCATCTTCCTTCGATCCTTATCAAGAACCAGAACCATCCGAGGAAGATCAATTGATTCACATGTTCAAAGAACAAGCAGCTCGATTTGATGCACAAATTCAGAGTAACGCGAAATCCATACAGAGAATGACAGATCAGATCAGACAATTAACAGAAAACCAGAACATCATACCTCAAGAACCAATTTCAGATGACACTGATGAAGCCTTCGTGTACCCAGAGATTCACAATGACACTTCAACAGAGGAGGAGGCTGAGCAGTATCAACAACCAGAGGTATCAGTTCAGGAACCCGAACCGGCAAAGTCTCAATTTGACTTTTATTATTCAGATTCTGACGAGGATGAAGTTGATCTATTTGTACCAACTGCACTAACAACGGAGGATCAAACTTTCAATCCTCAAAATGAAGATCTTGGATCATGCTTTACCTTGATGTTTGAAGGAGATCTATCTGAACCATCCATTCCATTCGTATCAGATGATGAAAACCTAAAGTCAGAAACATCTTTGCATCCTCAGGTTGACAATTTTGAAGCATGTATTTCACAGATGACAGATGAAGAGCTGAATATGGAAATTTTAAAATACATCTGTGAAGAAAATGTGGAGCAAGAAACAGAGCAAATGGAGGAGCAAACATCTGACCTTATTAAAGATCCAGAGCATTCAGGAAAAAAACATCGCTGTTTTGGGGAGTACAAACCAAAGAAATCACCCAGAAGCTTGAAAGAATGGAACTTCCATTCCAAGTCAAGCACCATACGAGACCTCCTAATTTTATTTCTTTCTTTTCAGGAACCATTGGAGCAACAAAGATAAAAAAAAGTGGCACAAGCACAGAATGAGACAAAATTCTTTTTACCACTTTACCGTTGGAATAGACCCTTCAAAAGCACGCTCACGGGATTGTCTTTAATATCGGACATCCAAAACGACATTGAAACCTCCTTAACAGATGAATTTCAGTCACGTCTGGCTGAAGACGAAAAATTTAGCGCTAGCAGGGAGGCAACCCATGCAATTTGTTGTAATTTGTTTTCATTTTGTGTGAACTTTTTAATTTTGTGTGTTATTTTTGTAGGGAAAGGCACAAACGAAGCATTTTAAGACAGAAGGAATTGTGTTTGGCAATCAAAGATGAGAAACAATTCATTAGCGATGGCTGAATAAGGAATGAAATCTTGAGACACATCCTAATGAATTTATACTAAGCGAGTGGCGTATTGCGTACACAATTCTGTTGCCTTAATTATTGCTATGATTCGCTTTTCTATTGTAATTATCTTTATTTTCATAGACAGAATCCAGAATTTTTGACCTTTCACGCATTCATCTTTTTTGTTGTTTAGCTAACAATCGTCCTCTCTCGAAGATTTTGCTATTATTACTCACCCTTTTTCAGGTACTATAAATTCAGCCCGTCATTACACTTTTGAAGGCATCCTGATTGTGAAAAAGAAATACATAAAAAAATGGAAGCCACTTCAAGAAGACGAGTTGAAAACATCTGTGTGTTTTGCGGTACTAGTGTTGGTACTAAACCACAATACATAGAAGCAGCACAGGAATTGGGTCGAGTCTTAGCTGCAAGGAATATGCACTTAATATATGGCGGAGGAAATCTTGGACTTATGGGGATCGTTTCAAAGGCTATACAGGAATAAGGCAGTCATGTTTTGGGAATCATCCCAAAACCCTTGGCAGAGGCAAATCTTATTGGATCATCAAACGGAGAGGAACTGATCGTGCCAGGTATGTCTGAACGATTGGTAGAAATGATTAACCGTGCTGATGCTTTTATATCGCTTGCCAGGTGACTTGGGTACATTGGAGGAAATATTTATAGTATTATCTTGGGCGAACCTGAACATACACCAAAAATCGCTTGGACTGCTCAACGTTGATGGATTTTATGATTTTCTTTGTGTGTTTCTTGATGATGCTCGGAGAAAATGGTTTCGTGTCAAAACCTATGAAAGAACTCCTCTTCACTGCCAGAACTGCTCCGGATCTAATAGACCAACTCATAGCATATGAACCACAAGTTGACCCTATCCTTTCAAAGATAAATTGGTCCGAGGACGATCGTGGTAAGAGGCGTCGGGTTAATCTGGATCTTAACCTTTATTTCCTGTAGAATTTCTGCTAACCAGGTATTATCTTCTAAACTCTTCTTCTACTGTTAAGACATTGGGGACAATGTCTCATTTAGGTTTGGGGGAGAGAAATTAGTTGATTAGTACCTTGTTTTTAGTTTGTATGTTGTTTTTATTTTTAGTCCAAAATTTTTCGAAAAATACAAAAAAATTGAAAAATTTTCAAAAATTACAAAAATATTTTGTGTTTTTTATGTTTTGACTAAAAAGTGAAATGGTAAGAGATAGCCGAGTAAGGAGTTTCCATTCCTAGACGTATCTCAAGCCTATTTCGAAACAAGTTAATTTTTGTTTTTTCATTTTGAATTATTTAGTTTGTGAATTCTCCCATAAAATGGACTAAAAGGAATCTTCATATGCTCAGTTGACAAATATTATCAACATATATAGTAACATACGGACATGAGCTAAAATTGAAAAGTTTGTAATATTCAGTGCTCTAGTTTAATTGGAGGAAGCATCTCAAAAAGCAATGGAGTAAAAAAAAAAAAAAAACGTCTGAGATCCGGGTTATTAAGTCTGTAAGGGTGTTTTAACACCTAGTGCCCTAAAACCACTGGTTTGGGAGTCACTGACCCAAAGCTCGCTACATGGATCGAAGATGCTGCAAAAATATATATATCTGAAGTCTGAGTAATTAAGTCTGTAGGGGTGTCTTAACAACCTGGTGCCCTAAAGCCAACTAGTTTGGGAGCCACCGACCCAACACTCGTTACATAGATGGAAGATATTGTATATAAATAAAAATAGAGAAAAAAATGAAAGAAAAAATCAGAAAAATGAGAAAAATTATTCCATTGCTACAAAGGTGTGAAATCTGATAGAACTTTAGGACAAAAATATTACTCTCTTATCAACTGCACTTATGACTGTTGTGGGCAAAAATGAGTTGATTAATATTTTGTTGGCTGTGTATATGGAGAATGGTAAAAATAATCGGAGAATTCACTTATTCAGTAATTTAGAATAAACAAAACAACTAGTAACTTGGAGTAGAAGTTTCACCTGATTAGTCACTAACATCTTTATTCTCTTTTCGCTTGTCTTTTTGCTTTTGTGTGCATTAGTTTTACTACCTTTTTACTTTTGTAAACTTTTGTGGGTATCGTTGCTGTAAGCCCTCACGAGACTATAACTCGTCCACTAGGGACACCTAGGGGTTTAAAGGCTTGTTGCATATGCTAAATGCAACCGTGATCCCTACGAAAGTGGCTTAGTTTAATTTTATTTTATTTTGTTGTTTTGCTCGAGGACTAGCAAAATGTTAGGTTTGGGGGTGTGATGAGCGGAAAATATATCAATATTTACCGCCCCTTTTACTTAATATTTTGTTTAGTTTCTCGGGTTTGATGAACGTTTTGATATGTTTTATTTTATTTTGCAGATAAAATAATATCAGGACTCAATGAAATCATTTAGGATGAAATTTGGGTCAATTAATGGCAATTATTGGACTTGATATTTTAATTTTGGAGATTGGAAACTTGAAAGGGCGTTTTGACGAAGTGCAGTTTTGGAAATTCCAATTTTGTGCATCTGTCGTATTTTGGGCATAACTTTTTACTCAGATATCGGATTGAGCTGATTCAAGTGCCATATTAAAGAAGCTCAAATATCTACAACTTTGAAAGAGAAAATATTTTCGAATTCTGACGATTTCATGACCGAAATTGATGAACCATCCAGAAGTGTGTGGAGTGTAATTATTAAAAGTCATTATCAATCATTTTCAAAGCAAAATATTAATTAATTAATAATTAATAAAAATTATCAAATCAACACCAAACAAGATAAGCAATTAGTGGAGCAATTATGGATTTGGTGGAGTAATTAGTGGAGAAATTAATAATGGATTTGGTGGAGAATTTGATGGATGTTTTGATGGTGGCAAAATTTTGCCTATAAATACCAAGCCATTTCATTTGTAAAATTCATACTTTCTTCTTTGAAATTCTTAATGAATAAATAAGAAGATTGTATCTACTTTTTTTATTTTTAGTTTTCAGTAATTAATTTTCAGTTTCGCACTTTCTTTTCTTTACTTTTCAGTTTTTACTTTCCGCAATTTACTTTTACGCACAGTACTTTTCTTTAATTTTAGTTTTTATTTTTTTCAGTAATGATGAGGTAATTTCCCCAGCTAGGGTGAAAGGTAATTCTTTTTTGTTACTATTTAGATTAATCTCCCTTAAAATAATATATTCACTATTTAAAATACTGATTAATAAAGGATACCGCTATATTGGTCGGTTGGCAATTCAATTTAATCTGGTTTAAACCTGACTAATCAAGGATACCGCCAGATTGGTCGGTTGGTAAATTTATTTTGGTACCGCCTTTATGGCCGGATTATGGACAATATTACCGCCTATATGGCTGGTTGGACTTAATTTGACTTAATCAGGATACCGCCAGATTGGTCGGTTGGTAAAATAATATCACAAGTTTATATATTATTTTATGGAGATATCTAATTAGTAGTAGTAAAAGTAATTCCTTTTACCTTAGCATTTTATTTTATTTTACTTTTCATTTTTACTTTATGTCTTTTACTTTTCAGTATTTTTACTTTATGTCTTTTACTTTTAAGTTGTTACTAGCCCTAGTTATGTGTTAGTTATATCTGGTTGTGATGAATTCTAATATCACCGGTTTATAAGGGGTTATTTTATAGTTTGGGTAATTTAAAGGTTTACTTATTAAGTCTTAAGCTTAATGCTTCTTGTTGTCTGATCACCAATAAGATTGATGTGGTAAATCTAAAATGAACTAGACATAGAGATTTTAGGTTTCAGCCTTAGACTTAATAACCCACGATCTTCCTTGAGGATAGATAACCCTTTAATAGATTTCCTTACAGGATAGGAATATACCTGTCGGGCGGGGGTAGCCATAATTGGAACTTAAACTTAATGAATCCAGATAATTTGGTTGACATAGACATATGGTTCAATTGGGTTAAACTGGGTATTTGCGTCTGACATCGACAGAGGCTTTTGCATAATTTAGTGTTCCAGGTTAGTAAACTGATTTATTACACAAACATAAAATAACCACTTCATCTTTTAAATGATATTAGAATGATTCACGACCCTAGATCTTTGTGTCTTTTGTTATTTACCTTAGTATTTTTTATTTTGTCTTTTTATTTATTTATTTTGTAAAACCACATTCAACCAATCAAACAATCATTCTCTTCTCCATTTAATTAGATATTTGTAAATAAATAGATTCAACAATTAATAACAACAATATGAATTAAGTCCTCGTGGGATCGATATTTTTATACTACTTGAACGATACGTGCGCTTGCGTTATACGTGTGTGTTTACGCCGGTCAAGCTTCCCATCCAATTTTCTTATAAATTGGCAAACATGGTCTTTTTAGTCAGATTCCCAAGACTTAACTGTTGTCTTTCTTTTTGAAATTGTGTATGTAATTTGCGAAAGGCTATGTGACATATATCAACTGGGATGCGTCTCAAGAGTCGAAGATATATCATCTAAAGACTCCTTACTCAAGCCATCCCTAATGAATTTAATTTTGACTTCCGCGATTATCAGACACCATTCCTAAAGAACGACAACGAGTATTGTAACCAGCATGCACATTTGTAACAAACACCCATTTTCTTAGCTCTACGTTTCTTTGCATAGGTGCTTCTTCCAAAATCAGACAGATGTGAAATAAAAGAAACAGAAGACTCACCTGCCAATCGGACTCGTGCTTCAATTACCCAATGAATGTCATTAGGAACACCATGGATTGTCAGTAACCTCATCCGTTCCAAGCGAGCTTTGTAAACTTTCATCAAAGATTTTTGAGGGAGAGAATAAATTGCTTGTGAAGATTTACGAGAGCTGTGGACAACAGAAACTGGGCGACGCCGTTCCTAGGCTCACGGCCTAGTTGGGAAGGATTAAATACCATGGAGTCGCCACCCGGTGTGAACCGGGAAAATGAGATTTAAGGCCGCACTCACCCCTCGCAGGGGAAGACCTCAAACCGTTGGGTTCGGAATGGTCTCATACTTATGTCACTTGTAATAAAAAGATTTATGTGATAATTTAACCAGGCTTAAATAACATTTATTTCCAAAGATATCATGCTTCTAAATTCATATGCATACATCAACAAGTTCATCACAACATGCAACATCACATGGCAATCTCATGAACATATTTCAATCCTATGATATGGAAAACTAAGAACAACATAATCATGCTTGAGTACTATCTCATGAACCTATTAACCAAATAACATGCTAACAGCATAATCATGCTTGAATACAAATAATACAGTTGGCTATATAACACAAGAAAGATCAACCAAGAGGCAATTATACATGAATATGATAAGACAGACTCAGTTCAGTGTGCGCGCGTTCGTGTAGCGTTCGTAAACGCGTTCGAACGGAAATGAAACAGAATGCTCACGTTCGAGTAGCGTTCGTAACGCGTTCGAACGTAAATGAAACAGAATGTTCGCGTTCGAGTAGCGTTCGTAAACGCGTTCGAACGGAAATAAAACAGAATGCTCGCGTTCGTATGGCGTTTGATAACGCGTTCGAACGGAAATGAAACAGAATGCTCACATTCGTATGGCGTTAGTGAACGCGTTCGAACGGAAATGAGACCTGATGCATGATAAGGCAAAAATGCATGTGCGTTCGAGTTGCGTTCGTAAACGCGTTCGACCGGGAACGGACCTGATGCATGAAATGGGACACAATACATAAACAACAAAATAAAGGGGCGCGGTGAAGTACTGCCGTAAAGGTGGCCTTTTGGGGGCTCTTGATCTCTCAAAGAGTGGACCTTTAGACCAACATATTAAGCCCATGCACGTCACATCACATCATGCATACAAACATAAAGACAATCATACTATTCTAAGTATGTCCGATTGAACGTGTCTTGCATCCAACCGAACACACATCAACCGGCGCGGCAAAGCATCGTGGTAAAGGGTTTTAACCCCTCCCCATAGGGGATCTCACATCGCACTTACTAAACCCATGCGCTCGGTCATATCATATGGGAATAAGCAATATACAAAATTTAAATGACAAGAAATAAATAAACCGAAGCAACACCACACAAGAGGAGTGTCGTTTACTCAAGTGGTACGTGGAATTGTGTCCCATGTACAGACCGCACTACCGTCCATTCGGATTCGGCTATGGAATTTACGTCTGGGTTTCCATCCAATATACCACAAGAGACGACACTCTTCCATTTCATTCGAGCCACAACATGCATTCATAAACGACTCTCATGCGAATATAATTAAATAAAAAAACGAATATAAACTAATGGAAAGGTACCCTCGGTCTAACCTTTAAATAACCTCTCGGATGTACGGTACACGATCGTCGGAAGGGTGGATGCTCTGCAACTCTCCCGGTTCACTGGTTCACTGTTCTCGTTCGTTGTCTTGCTGTTTTGCTTGCGGTTCGAACTCCGTTCTGCTCCTATTCGCCTCGGTCTTCCTGCTCACTGCACGGCCCACCTGTTTTAACGTTTTCAATGAACTATTCCAAGTTTGTATGGGTTCTTAGTGCAATTATATGTTATTATTTTTAAGATTATCTATGCAGTTTTTATGTTACTATTTTTTAAGGATTTGGGCTGCTGTTTTAAGGTAATTTATGAGGTTGTTTAGGCGTGTCTTAGGATTCGGCTAAGGGTGAGTTTGGTGTGTTATGGATTCGGCTATGGTGGCTGTTGGTGCTTGTGGTGGTTTCTTTGTTCTCTTTTGTGTATGTGTGAAGTGTTTTCTCTTTTTTGTTTAGTCTTGGGTGTGTAGAGAGAGCCTAGAGAGATTTCGAGAGAGTTTGGGTGTGAATTCTATGCCTTGGGCGTGATTTAGGTGTGTGAAGGAGAGATGGCTAGGTTTGGTTGTTTTCTTTTCTCTTGTGATTTGTGTGAGTTGTATGTGTTTTCTGTGTATGAGCTAGCTAGGGTTGAGAAGGTTGGTGAGGGTTCTTTTTATAGGCAAAGGGTTTGGGCTTGACAAGGAAATGGATTTGGCTAATTAAAGAGGGATTTGATTTGGTTTGGTTAAGGGAAGTCAAAGATTGAGGGGGGACAAATCTTGGCTAGATAGGGAAGGTTGAATATTTGATTGGCTTGGTTTAGGAATACAAATATTTTATATTGGTAATTATCTTATTAGATTAGGAAGTCAATATATGATTGGCTTTAATTGGTTATGATTATTTTAATTTGGTATGATTATATTTTGATTTAGTATGTGATTTGTTTAATTTAGGCATGATTTAGTTTAAGTTGGTAATTGTTTTATTTTAATTGGTAAATGGTTTAAATGTTTTATTTTAATGTTTAATATTTAATTTAATATTTATTTATTTATTTGGGATGTGTTTTATGGGCTTTGGGAGCTAAATGGGCTGGATGTGAGGCTAGCAGCAAAACCAGAATTACCGACACCGTTCGAATGCTTCCTCGAACGCGGAATGAACGCCCGCAATCCGTTTGACGTTCGAACGTAAAAACGAACGCAGCACGAACGAAAACAGTGAACCTTGTTTATTCTGAATTTCCCCTTCCGATGTCCGTTTCCCGTGACCTCCGTGACTTAAAAGGTAGTTGTCTCCAAATAAGACTCCTCATCGGGTCTATGTGTAAAAATGCAGTGCCTACAGTCGCCCCCACTTTGATGGGACTTGTGTAATGTGCAACAGTGACAATCCTATCAAAGTTATGCAATGCATTTCTACTTACCTGGCTCGCCAGCTGCCACTTGACTTACCATGTGTTGAGTTGCGTTGATTTGGTGGTGAGGTGCTGCGACGCCTGGTTCATTCCCGAACCGTGCTCCATTTTTAGAGTGTCATTCTCGGCCTGTTCCTTCCTGAATTGTATTGAGATGAGGCTTTATTCCTCCCGAGCTTTATTCCCGAACTGTTGATATGAAGCTTTATTCCTCCGAGCTTTATTCCCGAACTGCTTACTGTGTAGAGATAGTGCTTTATTCCATGATTGTTTGGACTGTGGGCTTTATTCCCGAACTGTGTTGAGATGAGGCTATATTCCCCTGTACTTTGTTCCCGAACTGTTGCGATGAGGCTTTATTCCTCCCGAGCTTTATTCTCGAACTGTTGAGATGATGCTTTATTCCTCCCGAGCTTTATTCCCGAACTGTTGAGATGAGGCTTTATTCCTCCGAGCTTTATTCCCGAATTGTACTGACATGAGGCTTTCTCCCCTTGAGCTTTGTTCTCAAACTGTGTTGATATGAGGCTATTCCCCTGGGCTTTGTTCTCAAACTATACTGATATGAGGCTTTCTTCCCCTTGAGCTTTGTTCTCAAACTATACTGATATGAGGCTTTCTTCCCCTTGAGCTTTGTTCTCACAAACTATACTGATGAGGTTCTTCCCTTGAGCTTTGTTCTCAAACTATACTGACGTGAGGCTTTCTTCCCCTTGAGCTTTGTTCTCAAACTATACTGACGTGAGGCTTTCTTCCCCTTGAGCTTTGTTCTCAAACTATAATGACGTGAGGCTTTATTCCCTTGGGCTTTATCCCGAACTGTGTTGATATGATGCTTTATTCCCCTGGGCTTTATTCCCGAACTGTACTGACATGAGGCTTTCTTCCCCTTGAGCTTTGTTCTCAAACTTATACTGATATGAGGCTTTTCCCTGGGCTTTGTTCCCTGACTGTGTTAACTGTGGGCTTTGTCCCCGAACTGTACTGAATGTGGGCTTTATTCCCGAGTTTGTAGGCTTTCTTCCTGAACTGAACTGAATGTAGGCTTTCTTCCTGAACTGAACTAAATGTAGGCTTTCTTCCTGAACTGTACTGACATGAGGCTTTCTTCCCCTTGAGCTTTGTTCTCAAACTATATTGATATGAGGCTTTTATTCCCCTGGGCTTTGTTCCCGAACTGTGTTGAATGCAGGCTTTCTTCCTGAATTGTACTGAGTGTGGGCTTTTTCCCGAATTGAACTGACATGAGGCTTTCTTCCCCTGAACTGATATGGGCCTCGCCCCCAGACTGATACTGATATGGGCCTCGCCCCCAGACTGATACTGATATGGGTCTCGCCCCCATGCTGATACTGATGCTAATATTGATGCTTCGGACTGGCTTTCATTTGCCGCTTTCTCTCTTCAAAACCTGTGAACACAAAACAAACACAAAACACAAAAAGGAATGCAAAATATGTTACTTGTATGCATGCATGCGTGAATGAGTTTCCTATCCCGTTGGGTTAGGTCTTCTGTCAATTCCATTGATGACCATTCTTCTCTTGGGGAAAGTACCATTTCCACCTGTCTTCACTGATTTGTTCTAGGAACCCGTTTCTTTCCAAGTCTAACAGTCCCACTGTCTCCATTTCCCAATTCCTGAACGGCTGACTTATCTTTTCTGCTTGCTTCTTTTGAGGATTCCCTACGTTCTGAGTATCACATTACCAAGATTGAACACACTCATGTTGCAAGTTTGAAAGTAATAGTCTTAGGCAGATAAATGAAATGATCGCCTTTATTATTGTTGAGGAGGAACGTTCGAATAGGTAAACAAAATCAATGTCTTTATTAAAAGTGCAAGATAAACTAGGAGAAACAACAGTGCCTTCTTCTTCAGCCCATGGTTCTTCACCATTGTTATCCCTTATTCCTATGAAGCTGAGTGGTTGAGAGTTTGGAGGACAAGAGTTTCGGGTAGGCCAGAGTTGATCATGTAGTTGGGCAGGGGATTTCTGTGTGCGTTGGGTTGTTCTTTCTCTGGGTCGGGTACTGTATGGGCATCGATGAGGTTTTGGATTTCATGTCTGAGGCGGGCGCAGTTGTCGGTGTCATGGCCTTTTTCTTGGTGGAAGTGACAGTATAAGTTTAAGTTCAAGTGAGGTGGCATAGGATTTGGAATGGGCCTAGGTTCCAAAGGTTTTAAGAGTCCATGCGCCTTCAGCTTTTCGAATACCTTTGAAAGAGGCTTACCAAGGTTAGAAAATCGTCTATTCTTAATGGCAGTGACTTCAGCAGTAGCAGGCATAGTCCCTGAATGTCCCCCAATATTCCTTCTGTTCTGTCCATAAAACTTTCTGTTCTCGGCTTCCTCCTCCTCAATATCCATAACTGTCTCCCTCAGCTGTTGAAAATCAGTAATCATCGAAGTCATTCTCCTCAGTTTGCCATAAATAGAGGGCTTGGTGCCCTTGATGATCATTTTGATCTGGTCCTTTTCTGAGGGCCGGGTCTGCATCTTCAGAAGCTGGCTCCTCCAGCGGTCCACATATTCCTTGAAATTTTCCTCCAGCTTCTGCTTGATATTTTCTAAGTCACGGAGTGACAAGTCAATCTCCAGGTCCGTGACATATTGTTTTAAGAAAGCGTCAGCTAGCTCCCTCCAATCTTCCTTAACCTGCTTGTCCAGGTTATGGTACCATACTACGGGTGCCCCCTCGAGTGACATCCCGAACATCTTTTGTACTTGGCGCTGAGACAGGCCAACTGAACTAATAACAGACACATACTGACGGAGATGCACCCTCGGATCTCCATTCCCATTGAACTTAGCCAAATCCGGCATCTTAAACTGCGCTGGCAACTGCTCCTCAAACTTCATTGTCTCATAATCTAGCAAATCTTCATTCTTACCCCTCATCTTGCGGGTAACAGATTCAACCTGATCCCTGAGTTTTGTATCTCAGCCTGAGACCCAATCACTCTGTCTGTTGCATACTCTGCCATATCATCATCAAAAGCGGGGATATCATCCCCCAACCCATTCGGAGGCTCCTCGCGCCTTACATTCTCAGAATTTCCCCAGCATGGGGCACAGCCATATTTGTCATGGCAGCAGTCAAGGCTTGCAACTGTTCAGTAATCTTGGCGAAGCCATTTTCCAACTGATCTATCCGGGATACCTCAGTATCTGATTCACTCATGTCTGTTCTCGGTATTTTGGTGAGTCTTCCCTTTTTTCTAACCCAACGGGAATCTATGATGGCTTTCAGAACACAAGGGTTAACATGATGTATGTATGCATGATGTGCATAAGAAGTATATAACATATATTAAATCAAATAAAATTCTCAAACAAATCGGCCTATTATCATTTTAGAAGCTTTTGGGACAACTGTCATAAGAGTGAACCCGTCCCAGTTTAAATGGCCTAACGAGTTCATGTCTTATGGCAAAGAGCCCAACTAAATCCAAATGATAAAATTCCGAACACAATCATAAAATGGCCCATTGTTATTTAGAAGCCTTTTGGCCCAATCGTCATAAGATGTGTCATTGTCCCAGTTTAAATGGCCCAACAAGCCCATATCCCATGATAAATGGTCCAAATGGATCCAAACAACGATGTTCCCAAACACAAGCAAGATGATGCAAACATGACATAATAATTTTTACAAAGTGGCCCATCAACATTTCAGAAGCTTTTGGCCTAATAGTCATAAGGTGCGAACTTGCCCCAGTTTAAATGGCCCAGCAAGCCCGCATTTCTGACAATAGTCCAACTGCATCCAAATGAGGATGGTCCACAAGCACATATTCAAGGAAATAATTGTTACTTTAGCCAACCCGGTCTATAGGTGGGTTAGTAAGAGTATAGACAAAGGCTCTCACCGGCGAAGGATGGCCCACAACTAGGTCTCCCCACTCAAGGGTTCGAGCAACCAAGTGAGCGCACCCTTTTTTATACACTAAGGTACGTGCCAATGAGCTATGGTGTGTGACGGACTGTCAAATGAATTTCCCGGTTGTAGATCCCCCAGAGGGAAGGTGGAGCGAGGCTCACTTAAATACCCAAGCCTCTTAGGCTCTTATCGCTTGTTGTCAGGAATAAACAACGAGTCCTCCAATTAGTCCATCACAATAGGCTACAAGTAGATGGCTATCTAGGTGCCTTCACAGCTTTTCCTTCTAGAAAGGTAGTGAATGAAGGAAGACACCAAACCATTACCTAGCCCAAAAATGCCTTTGATTAAACCCTTACTTTATCCACTATAGACACGGTCAATTAAAACATAAATCCAAACATCACAAGTCAATATTTCGAGGCCAATTCTCTATCCCCAGTGGAGTCGCCAGACTGTGGACAACAGAACATGGGCGACGCCGTTCCTAGGCTCGCGGCCTAGTTGGGAAGGATTAAATAACATGGAGTCGCCACCCGGTGTGAACCGGGAAAATGAGATTTAAGGCCGCACTCACCCCTCGCAAGGGAAGACCTCAAACCGTTGGGTTCGGAATGGTCCCTTACTTATGTCACTTGTAATAAAAGGATTTATGTGATAATTTAACCAGGCTTAAATAACATTTATTTCCAAAGATATCATGCTTCTAAATTCATATGCATACATCAACAAGTTCATCACAACATGCAACATCACATGGCAATCTCATGAACATATTCAATCCTATGATATGGAAAACTAAGAACAACATAATCATGCTTGAGTACTATCTCATGAACCTATTAACCAAATAACATGCTAACAGCCTAATCATGCTTGAATACAAATAATACAGTTGGCTATATAACACAAGAAAGATCACCAAGAGGCAATTATACATGAATATGATAAGACAGACTCAGTTCAGTGTGTGCGCGTTCGGTGTAGCGTTCGTAAACGCGCGTTCGAACGAAAATGAAACAGAATGCTCACGTTCGAGTAGCGTTCGTAAACGTGTTCGAACGTAAATGAAACAGAATGTTCGCGTTCGAGTAGCGTTCGTAAACGCGTTCGAACGGAAATGAAACAGAATGCTCGCGTTCGTATGGCGTTTGATAACGCGTTCGAACAGAAATGAAACAGAATGCTCACGTTCGTATGGCGTTAGTGAACGCGTTCGAACGGAAATGAGACCTGATGCATGATAAGGCAAAAATGCATGCGAGTTCGAGTTGCGTTCGTAAACGCGTTCGAACGGGAACGGACCTGATGCATGAAATGGGACACAATACATAAACAACAAAATAAAGGGGCGCGGCGAAGTACTGCCGTAAAGGTGGCCTTTTAGGGGCTCTTGATCTCTCAAAGAGTGGACCTTTAGACCAACATACTAAGCCCATGCGCGTCACATCACATCATACATACAAACATAAAGACAATCATACTATTCTAAGTATGTCCGATTGAACGTGTCTTGCATCCAACCGAACACACATCAACCGGCGCGGAAAAACATCGTGGTAAAGGGTTTTAACCCCTCCCCATAGGGGATCTCACATCGCACTTACTAAACCCATGCGCTCGGTCATATCATATGGGATAAAGCAATATACAGAATTTAAATGACAAGAAATAAATAAACCGAAGCAACACCACACAAGAGGAGGTGCCGTTTACTCAAGTGGTAGGTGGAATTGTGTCCCATGTACAGACCGCACTACCGTCCATTCGGATTCGGCTACGGAATTTACGTCTGGGTTTCCATCCTATATACCACAAGAGACGACACTCTTCCATTTCATTCGAGCCACAACATGCATTCATAAACGACTCTCATGCGAATAGAATTAAATAAAAAAATGAATATAAACTAATGGAAAGGTACCCTCAGGTCTAACCTTTTAAATCACCTCTCGGATGTACGGTACACGATCGTCGGAAGGGTGGATGCTCCGCAACTCTCCCGGTTCACTGGTTCACTGTTCTCGTTCGTTGTCTTACTGTTTTGCTTGCGGTTCGAACTCCGTTCTGCTCCTATTCGGCCTCGGTCTTGCTGCTCACTGCACGGGCCACCTGTTTTAACGTTTTCAATGAACTATTCCAAGTTTGTGTGGGTTCTTAGTGCAATTATATGTGATTATTTTTAAGATTATCTATGCAGTTTTTATGTTACTATTTTTTAAGGATTTGGGCTGCTGTTTTAAGGTAATTTAGGAGGTTGTTTAGGCGTGTCTTAGGATTCGGCTAAGGGTGAGTTTGGTGTGTTATGGATTCGGCTATGGTGGCTGTTGGTGCTTGTGGTGGTTTCTTTGTTCTCTTTTGTGTATGTGTGAAGTGTTTTCTCTTTTTTGTTTAGTCTTGGGTGTGTAGAGAGAGCCTAGAGAGATTTTGAGAGAGTTTGGGTGTGAATTCTATGCCTTGGGCGTGATTTAGGTTGTGTGAAGGAGAGATGGCTAGGTTTGGGGTTGTTTTCTTTTCTCTTGTGATTTGTGTGAGTTGTATGTGTTTTCTGTGTATGAGCTAGCTAGGGTTGAGAAGGTTGGTGAAGGGTTCTTTTTATAGGCAAATGGTTTGGGCTTGACAAGGAAAGGGATTTGGCTAATTAAAGAGGGATTTGATTTGGTTTGGTTAAGGGAAGTCAAAGATTGAGGGGGGACAAATCTTGGCTAGATAGGGAAGGTTGAATATTTGATTGGCTTGGTTTAGGAATACAATATTTCATATTGGTAATTATCTTATTAGATTAGGAAGTCAATATATGATTGGCTTTAATTGGTTATGATTGATTTTAATTTGGTATGATTATATTTTGATTTAGTATGTGATTTGTTTAATTTAGGCATGATTTTAGTTTAAGTTGGTAATTGTTTATTTTAATTGGTAAATGGTTTAATGTTTTATTTTATGTTTAATATTTAATTTAATATTTATTTATTTAATTTGTGATGTGTTTTTATGGGCTTTGGGAAGCTAAATGGGCTGGATGTGAGGCTAGCAGCAAAACAAGAATTACCGACCCGTTCGAACGCTTCCTCGAACGCGGCACGAACGCCCGCAATCCGTTTGACGTTCGAACGTAAAACGAACGCAGCACGAACGAAAACAGTGAACCTTGTTTATTCTGAATTTCCCCTTCCGATGTCTGTTTCCCGTGACCTCCGTGACTTAAAAGGTAGTTGTCTCCCAATAAGACTCCTCATCGGGTCTATGTGTAAAAAATGCAGTGCCTACAAGAGCTTCTTCCATCTTGAAATGTCTTAATCTGCAAAAACTAAACACAGAAAATTAAATCACACCAAATCATAATATATACAAAAATTGCATGGGTTGCCTCCCTACGAGCGCTAAGTTTAAAGTCGTCAGCTAGACGTGACTTCTCGAACGTTAGGCTGGATCTGAAAGTGTAACACTTTCATTTTTTCGCTCAAATGATTCTCCCCAGTAATGCTTGACACGCTAACTGTTAACTTTGAATGTGTTGTTGGTGTTAGGATCCAGTAACTCAACAGCTCCATAAGGTAAAACCTGAGTGATCACAAATGGACCTGACCACCTAGATTTCAACTTTCCAGGGAAAAGTTTCAACCTAGAGTTGTACAACAACATCTGCTGCCTTGGTTCCAACTGTCTGTGCACTATTTTTCGGTCATGCCATTTTTTGGTCTTTTCCTTGTACACTTTGGCATTCTCATAAGCCTGTAGGCGAAATTCCTCCAATTCGTTGAGTTGGTGAAGTCTTTTCTCTCATACAGCTTGTGAATCAAAATTCAACTTCTTCAGTGCCCAGTACGCCTTGTGCTCAAGCTCAACTGGCAGATGGCACGCTTTCCCAAACACCAATCAATATGGGGACATACCAATGGGTGTCTTGTAAGCTGTCTGGTAGGCCCATAATGCATTATCTAGTTTTGTTGACCAGTCCCTCATTGTTGATCCAACGGTTTTTTCTAGGAGTCTTTTGATTTCCCTGTTTGAAACCTCAACCTGTCCATTTGACTGTGGATGGTAAGATGTGGCAACCTTGTGAGTAACTCCGTATTTGGATAGGAGTGCATCGAAGTATCTGTTGCAGAAATGAGAGCCACCATCACTGATGATTGTACGAGGTGTTCCGAACCGAGTGAAATGTTCTTTTTCAGGAATTTGATCACCACTTTTGAATCATTGGATGGCAATGCAATTGCTTCAACCCATTTGGAGACGTAGTCTACATCAACCAGGATGTACAGGTTTCCGAATGATGGAACAAAGGGTCCCATGAAATCTATACCCCACACATCGAATATTTCCAATTCTAGAATGTTTTGCAATGGTCATTCGTTTCTCCTGGAAATATTTCCCGTTCTCTGGCACCTGTCACATTGAAAAGCAAAAAGATAAGCATCTTTAAAAAGAGTGGGCCAGAACAAACCTGATCGTAGGACTTTGGCTGCAGTTTTGTTTCCGCTGAAATATCCGCCATATGATGATGAATGACAGTGCTGCAAAACACTGTTGATTTCCTCCTGTGGAACACACCGTCTCAATAATTGATCAGCACAGCGTTTGAACATGTACAGTTCATCCCAGACATAGTGCTTGACTTCTTTGAAGAACTTCTTCCGTTGCTGAGTTGTCCATTCCAATGGCCATTTTCCTGACACAATGTAGTTGACATAGTCAGCATACCAAGGGACTTCCTGTTGTTTCATGAAAAATAGATGTTCATTTGGAAAAGTTTCTTTGATTGACAGATCTTTGTCAGCTGTTTCTCCATTCTCGAGCCTCGATAGATGATCTGCCACCTGATTCTCTGTCCCTTTCCTGTCTCGAATCTCCACATCAAATTCTTGTAGAAGAAGTATCCAACGAATCAATCTGGATTTGGCATCTTTCTTAGTGATCAAGTATTTGATTGCTGAATGATCTGTGTAGACCACCACTCTGGGACCCAGCAGATAGGAGCGGAATTTGTCAAAAGCGTACACAACTGCAAGCAACTCCTTTTCAGTGGTTGTGTAGTTGAGTTGAGCTTCATTCAGAGTTCTGTTGGAATAATAAATGGTGTGGAAAATCTTTGCTTTGCGTTGTCCCAAAACTGCACCTACAGCAAAATCACTAGCATCACACATCACTTCAAATGGAATGGTCCAGTCTGGTGCTACAATGATGGGGGTAGAAACCAGCTTCTGTTTTAAGATCTCAAAAGCTTCCTGGAATTCTTTGGTGAAGTTGAAAGGCACATCCTTCTCCAGAAGATTACAAAGAGGTTTTGCAATTTTGGAAAAGTCTTTGATAAATCTCCTGTAAAAACCTGCATGTCCAAGAAAACTTTGAATACCTTTTACTGATGTTGGTGGAGGTAGTTTTTCAATTGTCTCTATCTTTGCTTTGTCTACCTCAATCCCCTTTTGTGAGATCCGGTGTCCAAGAACAATGTCTTACTATACCATGAAGTGACATTTCTCCCAGTTGAGTACCAGGTTTGTATCTTCGCACCTTTGTAACACATGTTCCAGATTTTACAAGCAATGGTCAAAAGAATCTCCAAACACAGAAAAGTCATCCATGAATACCTCCATACTCTGCTCCAGCATGTCTGAGAATATGGCCATCATGCAACGTTGAAAAGTGGCGGGGACATTACATAATCCAAATGGCATCCTGCGGAAAGCAAAAGTACCATAGAGACATGTAAATGTGGTTTTCTCCTGATCTTCTGGGGCGATGGCAATCTGATTGTATCCTGAATATTTGTCAAGAAAGCAATAGAATTCATGTCCCGCCAATCTGTCTAACATTTGGTCAATGAATGGTAGCGGAAAATGGTCCTTTCTCGTGGCTTTATTCAGCTTTCTGTAGTCCATGCATACTCTCCATCCAGTCACCGTTCTTGTTGGAATCAGCTCGTTCTTTTCATTCGTAACCACAGTAATTCCTCATTTCTTCGGAACACACTGCATATGACTTACCCAACTGCTGTCTGAGATGGGGTAAATGATGCCAGCATCCAACCATTTGATTATTTCTTTCTTTACGACTTCCTTCATGATTGGATTGAGTCTCCGTTGATGCTCCACTGTGGGTTTGTACTCATCATTCATCAGAATCTTGTGCATGCAAAATGATGGACTAATGCCTCGAATGTCTGCTATAGTCCAACCAATGGCTTTCTTGTGCTCTCGTAACACTCTCAGTAGCTTTTCTTCCTGCTCCAATGTTAGCGAAGATGAAATAATAACAGGTAATTCAGAAGAGTTTCCAAGAAATGCATACCTGAGATGACTCGGAAGTAACTTCAGCTCCAACTGTGGTGGTTCTTCAATCGAGGGCTTGATTCGATCTTTCTTCGGCAGTTCCAAGCTTTCAACTGGTGGTGTCGCTTTGAATCAGAATGGTTTGTCAAGGTAGTTGATACATTCCAGGATTTCAGCATCTAGCTCGCTGTCAGTCATGTTGGTGATGCAAGCTTCAAGTGTATATGTGGGATTTGGCTCAGTATTTTGAACGATACTATCAACAACATCAACTCTGAAGCATTCTTCTTCCTTTTCATCGCTCAGGAATTTCATGGCTTTGAAAACATTAAAGGTCACTTCTTGGTCCTGTACTTTAATGGTCAGTTCTCCTTTTTGCACATCAATCACAGTTTTACCTGTAGCCAAGAATGGTATCCCAAGAATGATAGGTATTTCTTTGTCTTCTTCCATGTCAAGGATGATGAAATCTGATGGGAGAATTAGTTTGTCTACTTTGACCAGCACATCTTCAACAACACCTCTTGGAAATGCGAGTGTTTGGTCAGCAAGTTGCAATGAAACTGAGGTAGGCATTGCTTCTCAATTCTGCAGTTTCCTGTAAATAGAAAAAGGCATCAAGTTAACACCGGCTCCTAAATCACATAAAGCCTTACCGATGTAATGTTCTCCAATGGTGCATGGGACAGTTGTAGGCACTGCATTTTTACACATAAGTCCCTATGATGAGTCTCATTTTGGAGACACTACCTTTTAAGTCACGGAGGTCACGGGAAACGGACATCGGAAGGGGAAATTCAAAATAAACAAGGTTCACTGTTTTCGTTAGTGCTGCGTTCGTGTTTACGTTCGAACGTCAAACGGATTGCGGGCGTTCATGCCGCGTTCGAGGAAGCGTTCGAACGGTGTCGGTAATTCTGGTTTTGCTGCTAGCCTCACATCCAGCCCAATTAGCCCCCCAAAGCCCATAAAACACATCCCAATTTAAATAAATAAATATTAATTAAAACATTAACTAAATAAGATAATAATTAAATTAATTAAATAATTAAATAAAACATATACCAAACATAAAATAAGCAATTACCAACTTAAACTAAAATCATGCCTAATTTAAACAAATCACATACTAAATCAAAATATAATCATGTCTAATTAAAATCAATCAACCAATTATATTCCCAATCTAATAAGATTATTCCCAAACTTAAAATATTGTATTCCTAAACCAAGCCAATCAAATTTCAACCTTCCCTATCTAGCCAAGATTTGTCCCCCCTCAATCTTTGACTTCCCTTAACCAAACCAAATCAAATCTCTTGCTTTCCTTGTCCAACACCAAATCAAATCCCTCTTTAATTAGCCAATCCTTTCCTTGTCAAGCCTAACCCTTTGCCTATAAAAAGAACCATTCACCAACCTTCTCAGTCCTTAGTCCTTAGTCCTTAGTCCAGAGTCCATAGTCCATAGTCACTAGCTCATACACAACACACAAGAAAATTACAGGAAGAAGACACCCAAAAAAAAACAGTAAGCAAAAGATAAAGAGGAAACGGCAGCGAAACCACAAGGAAACAATAGCAAAAGATGGAGAACGACGACTCAAAACAGTAAGACAACGAACGAGAACAGTGAACCAGTGAATTGGGAGAGTTGCGGAGTATCCACCCTTCCGACGATCGTGTACCGTACATCCGAGAGGTGATTTAAAAGGTTAGACCTGATGGTACCTTTTCATTAGTTTATATTCATTTTTTTTATTATTATTGAATTCTATTCGCATGAGAGTCGTTTATGGATGCATGTTGTGGCTTGAATGAAATGGAAGAGTGTCGTCTCTTGTGGTATATAGGATGGAAACCCAGACGTAAATTCCGTAGCTGAATCCGAATGGACGGTAGTGCGGTCTGTACTTGGGATACAACTCCACGTACCACTTGAGTAAACGGCACCTTCTCTTATTTTGTGTTGCTTTTATTTATTTATTTTTCGTCACTTAAATTCTGCATGTTGCTTATTTATGCATGACTCAATCGAGCGCATGGGCTTAGTAAGTGGAATGAAAGATCCCCTATGGGAGGGGTTAAAGCCCTTTACCACGATGCTTTGTCGCGCCGGTTGATGTGTGTTCGGTTGGATGCAAGACACGTTCAATCGGACATACTTAGAATAATATGATTGTCTTTATGTTTGTATGCATGATGTGATGTGACGCGCATGGCTTAGTATGTTGGTCTAAAGGTCCTCTCTTTGAGAGATCAAGAGCCCCAAAAGGCCACCTTCACGGCAGTACTTCGCCGCGCCCCTTTATTTTGTTGTTGATGTATTGCGTCCCATTTCATGCATCAGGTCTGTTCCCGTTCGAACGCGTTTACGAACGCAACTTGAACGCGCATGCGTTTTTGCCTTATCATGCATCAGGTCTCATTTCCGTTCGAACTCGTTTACGAACGCCATACGAACGTGAGCATTCTGTTTCATTTCCGTTTGAACGCGTTATCAAACGCCATACAAACGCGAGCATTCTGTTTCATTTCCGTTCGAACGCATTTACGAACGCTACTCGAACGTGAGCATTCTGTTTCATTTTCATTCGAATGCGTTTACGAACGCTACACGAACGCGCACACACTGAACTGAGTCTGTCTTATCATATTCATGCATAATTGCCTCTTGGTTGATCTTTCTTGTGTTATATTGCCAACCGTATTATTTGTATCCCTGCATTTATCCATTCTATGTGTTCTCGGGATTGTATTCAAGCATGATTAGGCTGTTAACATGTTATTTGGTTAATAGGTTCATGAGATAGTACTCAAGCATGATTATGTTGTTCTTAGTTTTCCATATCATAGGATTGAAATATGTTCATGAGATTGCCATGTGATGTTGCATGTTGTGATGAACTTGTTGATGTATGCATATAAATTTAGAAGCATGATATTTTTGGAAATAAATGTTATTTAAGCCTGGTTAAATTATTATATAAATCCTTTTATTACAAGTGACATAAGTAAGGGACCATTCCGAACCCAACGGTTTGAGGTCTTCCCTTGCGAGGGGTGAGTGCGGCCTTAAATCTCATTTTCCCGATTCACACCGGGTGGCGACTCCATTACTCTCCGGTTTAGTCCCCCTGGCTACTTCGTACTCCCAACTAGGCCGCGAGCCTAGGAACAGCATGCGTCGCCCAGATTTCCTGTGTTCCCACAACAGTGAAACTGCCAGGATCTTTCAACTTCGGGGGAAGTTTCCTCTGAATGATGGCGCTGCATTCTTCCGTTAATGTTATTGTTTCGTAGTCTCTCAATCTCCGTTTTCGTGAAAGAATATCTTTCATGAATTTGACAAAACTGGGCATTTCTTCCAAGGTTTCTGCAAATGGGATGTTGATGTGAAGCTTTTTAAACACCTCCAGGAATCGAGCAAACTGCTTGTCCAGTTTGTTTTTCTGAAGTCGTTGAGGAAAATGTGGAGGTGGAATGATCTGTTCTTTTTCCTTTGCTTCTTTTTCCTCCATCTGTTGCTCTGATTCTTTTGGAACTTCTTCTTGGGACACCTTGATTCCAACATCTTTGTTGATTTCAGTACCGCTTTTCAAAGTAATGGCTTGACATTGCTCATTCTCTCGGTTCCTTGGATTGGGTTCTGTGTTGCTGGGAAGATTACCTGGTGGTCTGTAACTCTGAGCATTGGCCAGTTGTCCGATTTGATTCTCCAGTGCTTTGATGGAAGCTGATTGGCTTTGAAAAATAGCATCGTACTTTTTTAACTGAGCCATCACTCATGCTATTCCTGGTTAATTTGCCTGCTCCTAGCATTTGTTCTGTTGCTGGAATCCAAGTGGTGGATAGTTCTGCTGTTGGAATCCAGGTGGTGGATTGTTCTTTTGCCCTGAATTGTTGCTCCATGAAAAATTAGGATGATTCTTCCACCCTGGGTTGTAGGTGTTGGAATATGGATTGTTCCCATGTCTGTTGAAATTGTTGACATAATTCACTGTCTCTTGAAGTTGGTTCGAGTCTGGTGCTCCTCCATATGGTGAACTTGTGGATCCAGTGGTAAGAGTCTCCATGAATTTGCATATCTGATCTAACTTGGCGTTGACTGCTGTATTGGCTCCACTTTCATAAATTCCTACAATTCTTTGGATCATGCTCCTTTCTATTGGCCACAATGAATTGTTGTTGGCCATTTCTTCGATTAGTTCCCAGGCTTGATCTTCTCCTTTCGCCATTAAAGCTTCTCCAGCAGCAGCATCGATTGTGGTTCTCATTATTCCAGAAAGTCCATTATAGAATGTTTGGACTTGAAGCCATTTTGGAATCTCATGGTGATGAAATTTTCGGAGAAAATCTTTTTACATTTCCTAAGCTTCATAAAGAGTTTTTGAGTCTTGTTGTACAAATGATGTGATGTCATTCCTCAGTTTTCCAGTTCTGGCTGGTGGAAAGTACTTTGCAAGAAATTTGGTGGCTAAAGTGTTCCAAGTTATGATAGAACCTGCTGGTAGTGAATGTAGCCTTGCTTTATCTCTGTCCTTCAAGGAGTATGGGAAAACACGCACTCTCATTGCTTCTTCAGCTTCTCGGTTGTAATTGAAAGTGCCGCAAACTTCCAGGAAGTTGCTGATGTGGGCATTAGGATCTTCAGTTGCATTCCCCCCCCCAAACTGAACTGACTGCTGAATCATCTGAATGCATGTTTTGATGTCACCCGCATTTGCTGGTAAGGGAGGAAGTACAATACAAGAAATGAGTCTATCAACCACCGAATGGTTCTGTCTCGAATGGGAATTGGTGGTGCAACCTCCAAAGGTTCAGGTTCCATGTTGACTAAAGCTTATTGGCCTTCTCGCCTTTCCCTTCTCAACTATCTGATGGTTCTTTCAATTTCTGGCTCAAGCGGTCGAAGTTCAAAGCTTCTAGTTCGTCTCATGAAGTTTCTGAGAACCTGAAACACAAGAAAACAAAAATAATAAGTAAAAAGAAAATTAGATACAAGTAAAGGTATCTAACCTTAAAACTAATAGTGAAAGATAAATAAGTCCCCGGCAACGGCGCCAAAAACTTGACCGGCGTAAACACACGCGTATAACGCAAGCGCACGTATCGTTCAAGTAGTATAAAATGTATCGATCCCACGAGGACTTAAAACCTTATCTATTAATTTTATGAGGTCAAATGATTACTAGTATCTAACATGTTGTTTGATTGATTTGAAATGATGACGATTCTAAAAAAGTAAATAAAATTGTTCTAAAGTAGGTTTTAAGAAAATTTAATATTAAAAACTATCTAGGGTTGTGATTTCTTCCAATATTATTTAAAGATGAAGTGATTATCTTAAAGTTGGGTAAAATATTGATTTATTAACCTGGAACACTAAATTATGTAAAAGCCTCTTCCGATGGTCAATTACAAAAACCTAATATAATCCAATTGAACCATATATATATGTCAACCAAATTACCTAGATTTATTAAGATTAAGTTCCAATTTGGCTACACCAGCCCGACAGGTATATTCCTATCATGTAAAGAAATCTATTAAAGGGTTATTTATCCTCAAGGAAGATCGTGGGCCATTGATTCTAAGGTCTTAAACTTAAAATCCTTATGTCTAGTTCATTTTAAGTTTACCTAGTCAATTTTATTAGTGGCCAGTTAATAAAAAGCATTAATATTAAGATTCAATAAATAAATCTTTATATTACCCAAACTATAATCTAACCATTGTAAACCGGTGATATTGGATTTCATCACAACCCTAGATAACTAATTAGTTACAACACATAACTAGGGCTAGTAAAATAAAAGACATAAAGTAAAAATGCCAAAAGTAAAATGCGGTAAAGTAGAATTTGAAAAGTAAAATAAAATAAAATGAAATGCTAAGGTAAAAGGAATTACTTTTACTATTTACTATTTTAGATATCTCCTATAAAATAATATTTAAACTTGTGATAATATTACCAACCAGCCATATAGGCGGTAACCTGATTAAGTCAAATTAAGTCCAACCAGCCATTAAGGCGGTAATATTTGTCCATAATCCAGCCATAGAGGCGGAACCAAAATAAACCAGCCATAAAGGCGGAACCAAAATTAAATTATCAACCGACCAATCTGGCGGTATCCTTGATTAGTCAGGTTTAATCCAGATTAAAATGAATTACCAACCGACCAATATGGCGGTATCCTTTTTAAGTCAAATTTTAAATAGTGAATATATTATTTTTAAGGGAGATTAATCTAAATAGTAGTAGTAAAAGAATTACATTTCACCTTAGCAGATGGAAGTTACCTCCTCATGGTTGAATAGTAAAAATTGTAAAAATAAAGAAAGTAAATTACTATTATTACAGAACGTAATTAAAATTAAATTACAAAACTTAAATTAAAAGAAATTAGAGAGAAGACTATCTATTTACATCAAAGAAATGAGAGAGAATGGTACAACTGAAACTGAAATCTCGAGCTCAATTCATAGGCTCGGATAGGCTTCGGGCGTCGCGACGCCAAGGGTTATAGCGTCGCGACGCTGTATTAGTTAGGCGTGGCACGCTGAGGGCTTGACATGTGGCAATTCGGATAAGAAGATAAGGCGACACGTGGCGAGGTGGCTGAGTGCTCAATTATTATGCTGACGTGGCGAAAGGGAGTGTCGTCACCATAGGATTGCGACACGTGGCAAGGCGTGATTGGTTGATGATGATGTGGCGGTGAGGTGGCAAGTTGACTCGGTCAACTGATGATGTGGACGCTGATGTGGAGTGACACGTTGCACACGTGGCAATGGTGATTGTCGGCACCGTAGGATGATGACACGTGGCATGGCGCACATTAGCATATCGGCTATGATGGTGACACGTGGCACGACGCACGTTAGCAAAGTCAAACTTCTCAAATTCTGACCCGTTGACCCGGCGCACTTTAGCAGCTCTGGTGCATGTTAGGCGTCGCGACGCCAAGGGCTTGCGCGTCGCAACCCGCCCAAATTACCAAAATGCCTTTTTTTTCCAATTTTCACTGTTTTGCTCCAAATCACCTCCATAATGTCCTGAAACTTTATTTATCTACAAAATTACACAAAACACATCAAAATATTCAGAAAACTCAAGAAACTATACAAAATATTAGGTTAAATGAGTGGGAAATAGTGATAGAATTATCACTCATCAGAATGATGTCATAGAGATATGGGAATAATGTTGTAGTTCTCTTAGTATATAAAAGATGGGTAATCTCATTTGTCTAGGTTGGTTAGCAAAAATCTCTCTCAAAGTACTATTTGCAAAACACCACGAAAGCAAACAGCGTGGTAACATTTGACCACCCTTGAAAAGAGGTCAGACGAGCTAGGTCTAGTAATAAAACCAATACTCTACTTTGTTCCCGTGAACGTAGACTGATTTACTCTGCCGAACCACATAAACCCTCTTGTCGATTTTGTGTTTGTTTCGTCTTTCGCTAAATTTGATTTTGGTCCCCCATGACCAAACAAATTCACGGTTGGAGGAGGATTGTCCCGAGAACATTATCCCGAAATTACCCCTGAAACTAAAATCAATTGTCAACAATATTATTAGTTTTTGTTACATTTAAAATAAATCAAATAATGACACCTAGTTTGAGGATGCAACGAGGTTTATCTTAAAATAAAATAAAAGATTTTCCAGAAAACAAATGGAAATTAAGTGAGATTGTTTGATATAGTGGGTATTCATTTTAGGGTTATTTACATTTTATTATTAAATTTATAGTAAAATAATAATTTGATATTACGAATTTTGAAATATTTTATTGTATTACCAAACTTATGATAAAATAATATTTTACTACTAAAGTTATACAAAATCTAACATTTTACTACTTTTTCGTTAGTTGACCATTAGTTGATCTTATTGTTAAAACATAACGGCTAACTAACGGTCAAATAAGGTTTTAAGGGAAAAGTAGTAAAATATTATCTTGTAATAAGTTTTTTTTTTTTTTAAAGAAGGATAATTATATAAGAGAAAACAGCATTACAAAATACTTCTGATGCAGGAGGGAAAATTCGTCTGCCAGAATCCCGATATAAGGGCATTACAGGCTAACTTCGCAAGTCTATGCGCGATCTCATTGCAAGATCTAGGACTGAACTGGAATCTAACCGAATTTAAGGATCGGGCAAAGCAAAAGCAAGAACATCATCAATAACCCACCCAATTTCCTTGAGGCTGTTCTCCACCTTAGCCCCAATAAGTTTAATAGTAAAATATAATATTTCATAATTTGTAATACTCAATTGTTATAACACGCTCACAAAGTGGTTCTTTACACCCAAATATAAGAGTGTCGAAGTAATAAAATAACCCGATAAATCTATGGTCGATCCACATGGAATAAATTTAATATGAAAAATAATAATTCAACTAATAAAATAAAAACAATAAAATTAAAATAATAAGAGTTAGAGGATCAACTCTTGATAATTCAAATATAAATAATTTTTAATTTTTATAATATAAATTATAATTAATTTCCAATCAATTTTCTTCATGATTATCAGTATTAATTCTGTCAACACATGTAATCTATCCTGTCGATAATTAATCTTGCAAATGTACTAAATATGTCAAAACATGTGAAACCATATTATCTATACTAATCCAGATTTTTAATAATTCACTCTCTCATATTTATGATATTCAAGTGTTATCTGTGTCAATCGGTTACTATCTAAAGATAGTCAAGAGTTCTCTATAAATTAGAAAGAGTACGAATTTATCTGGGAAATAATTACACTTTATAAAAATAATATAAATAAAAATCACTTACATTTTCATACCAATAACTTCACTATTTACCCCAATATGATACAATTTAGCACAATAATATATAAATAAAAACACTCATAATTTTATTAATAAAGTAAAAATAAATTACAAAAGAAAAAATACACATAATACACATAATAGCTCATCCTCCAAAATATCAAAAGAGATCTAAGGTGTTGAGCACCTCTATAAATAGAGGTGCCAAGCACCTCTGGTGCAAATTGCAAGCAAAGATTGAACCAACTTTTTTTTTTTTTTTCTGTTTTGTCTTTTTTTGATTTGTTTTTTATTCTTTTATCTTTTTTGTTTTGTTTTTTATTCAGTTGTCTTGTCTTGTTTTTTTTTTTTCTTTTATCTTTTTTGTTTTTGTTTTTTTTAATAATAATACGTTTTATATATATAATACATGTGTGGCTTAATACATTATAAGTTCATTTTACTGTCAATCTAAACATGGTGAATGCTTTCCGAGTCTGATTTGAATCCAGTTGTCACGCTCATTTCAGATTTTGTGGGTCCTGGAGTTCATATTTCATATCAATTTTCATGTTGAGCTTCCAAAGCATTATTTTGTTTACACAATAAATAAAAATCACAATAAAAATACATAAAACATAAATTTAATTATTATTTCATAAATGTGCTAAATTAAGGAAATTAATGAAACTACAAGTGTAAAATGATTAATTTTTATTTAATGAATGTACACTTTTTAGAGGTTCATCACAGCCCCAATCAGCTTATTACCAGTCCATAGTAATTTAAGCGAAAAAGAAAAAAATCTTATCCAAGTTAGTAATTATTTTAATTCTTTCTAAATTATCAAATAAGCAAATTCCATGTAATTTTTATCATTATTCCTACACACATAAGATAAATTGTCAATCAATTTATTGTGCTCACAATATTCACATGTTTGTTGAATAGATAATTTACACATGTTTGGGAATGACAATTTATTTATATACAAAAAATATTTTTTTTAAATAATAAATTTTCAACCCTTGTAACGATTTTTGGGTCAGTGACTCACAAATCAGTTGGCTTTAGGACACTAGGTGTTAAGACACTCATACAGACTTAATTGCTCGGATCTTAGATGATAAAAAGAAAAGTGTCTGATTTTCTTAAACTTTCTCCTAAACTCGCCAGTGACTTCCAAATCAGTTGGCCTTAAGACACTAAGTGTTAAAACATCCATATGAACTTAATTGCTCAAGTTAGAGATGTTACGAAATCGAACTTATTCACTTTTTTTTTCTTTTTTCTTTTAACTCAAATTCTATAATTTTACGCAAACAATCACTGCTTGAGGTGTTCATAAACGGCGACGGCGGCAGCGTGGTCCTTCTCCTCCACTATGGAAGCTCCTCTAGAAGGTTATTGAAGAAACGTCGAAATTTGTCTCTTCAATTCTTCCAAAAAAATGTTTCATATACGTGTCTTTTCAATGACTGTGTAATTTTATTTATTTTTATATTATTTTGTAGAGATTTTATAGATTTTTGCATCACATTAGAAGAGAAAACCCAGATTGGTTCCCTGGCCACGTCGGCGGATTTTTGCCATATTCAACTATGAACGAATTAAAGTTAAGTTAATCCGTTCGAATTTTTTATTGATTTGGGGTTCATCGATTGAACAGGCCAATCTAGTTCTGATTTAAATTATTAGATAATTCTAGGACGTGTATCTAAAATAGGTTTATAATATAATGTTCCAAAATATTATTTGGTAAATAAATGAAATGTAACCAAATAAATTTTAAAAACAATTATGCCCTTTTAGATTATAAAATACATAAATAAATAAAATTATTTTTAAGGGACAAATTTATCTTCACATATAATATTATTTTTTTAAATGATGTTTCATCTCCAACTCCCGATTTAAGCGATTCATTTTCAATAACTCAATACCATTTTTGGTTACACTCTCTTCATCCTATCAATTAAAAACAATAAATTTTAAATATTTTAAATTAAATTAAACTCGATTTCATCCCCTTCCAATATCCAATTACTCAATTATTCAAATATTCTATCTAAATTTTTCCTCCGACCTTTCATCTTATATAATAGTTATTTCATCAATAATTTATTTCACCCAAATATTATTCATGTATTCTTCTTCCTCCTCCATTTTTTTTTTAATTAAACACATTTGGGTCCATTTAAGATTGATTTTGAGAAGTTTAGAAATGATTTTGAAAATAAAATGTTTGAGATTGAAGAATATGAAAAATTGAAACTTTGTAACGATATTATTTAATTAACGTATTTTTAATAATTAATAATTTTGAAAAACGAAAAGTTTGGAAGAAGAATATGAATAGTTATACATTAATAATTCATTACAAATATTAATAACTTATACGCGTCTACATAGACAGTCTCAAAAATAAAAAGACGCCAACGTGAACATCCAAAAATAAAATTATTTTTCAGCTTTTAAATAGTAGTTTAATTAATGTAACTTGGTTTACATTGACCTTACCTACTATAATTTTGTAATCATTCATAGACATTAATAATTAAATCCTTAATTTTGTTGAAATGCATAATCCTCATTATATTTAAAACCATACTAAATCTTCAAAATTTTAAAATGAAATCCTTTTTAGGGAAATTTCGCTTAATTTTAAAATATTAATGAAGTTTTTATTTAGTTTCACGAAATATAACCTAGTTTTGTTATTTGTCCCTAATTAAAAGTAATTATATAAGTAATATTCCTTTTACTCCGACCTTATTACTCACGGTCTTTGTTAAATCTTTTGATAAGCATTTGATAATTACATTATTTTGTCTTCAATCATATGTATTGACGGCCTTTACTATAGTTTTTTTTTTATTCATTTTAATCCCAATGGTTGAATTAGTCTTTAATTATTATTTATTTATTTATTTTATTCACTTGAAATCAGACAATGTGCTTGATTTATTAACTTTTAACCGACTTAGCTTAGTCTTTCTTTATTCGCTAATATACTAGACATAGATTAGTATTTTTTTCAAAACGTTCGAAATTTCATCCGATTTAGATTTAAGTAGAGTAAATAAAATCTCCGATTATTTCAAACCCTTATAAGAAACGCACCACCTGAATTAAAATTCAGGATCTGAAAATTAAATCTTGAGCCATACACTATCAAATCACCCCATTGGGGACAAAATAAATGTGTTGATGGTGTTTTCAGGACCTATGTTATTTAAGGAGCACATCGGGAGAAAAAATGGTAATTCTCTTCTTGATCGAGATCATTAATGCCGACCCGACCACATGAGTGTTATAAAGCCAACAGGTAGTGTGGGAACACAGAAATCCGGGGCGACACATGCTGTCCCGGGCTCGCGGCCCGGTCGGGAGTACGGAGTAGCCACGGGGGACTAAACGGAGAATAATGGAGTCGCCACCCGGTGTGAACCGGGACAAAGATTTAAGGCCGCACTCACCCCTCGCAAGGGAAGACCTCAAACCATTGGGTTCGGAATGGTCCCTTACTTATGCCACTTGTAATGACATGATTTATGTAATAATTTAATCAGGCTTAAGTAGCATTTATTTCCTAGAGTATCATGTTTCTAAATTCACAGGTACAAAATAAAACTTATACATACATTTCACATATATCTCATATCTAAGAACACATGCCTGAAAATACGTCAAAGTAACAATGAACATACAACTTCATTCAGCATATCATATTCATGAAAAACACAAGCATACATAATAACTGCACAAGCATACATGTGAGCACTTTTCCAAGTGATACGTGGAATTGTATCCCAAGTACAGACCGCATTACCGTCCATTCGAAATCGGCTACGGAATTTATGTCTGGGTTCCATCCGATATATCACAATAAATAATACTCCAAAGTCATCATGGCATAGGTATATGAATCGTAATGCGTTAAATCAAGACTAAGGCAAACGACGCAACTAATGGAATAAACATGCTTTTCATTATTATGTGCACAAAGATAAGAATGACTATGTGTGGTTCCATAAAAAAATCACCTAGGAAACAATTATACATGGCATGTGATGAATATGTCTCAGTTCAGTGTGTTCGCGTTCGTGTAGCGTTCGTAAACGCGTTCGAACGGAAATGAAACAGAATGCTCACGTTCGTGTGGCGTTTGTTAATGCGTTAGAACAGAAATGAAACAGAATGCTCACGTTCGTATGGCGTTTGTTAACGCGTTCGAACGGAAATGAAACAGAATGCTCACGTTCGTATGGCGTTCGTGAACGCGTTCGAACGGAAATGAGACCTGATGCATGATAAGGCAAAATGCATGCGCGTTCGAGTTGCGTTCGTAAACACGTTCGAACGGGAACAGACCTGATGCATGAAATGAGACGCAATACATAAACAACAAAATAAAGGGGCGCGGCGAAGTACTGCCGTAAAGGTGGCCTTTTGGGGCTCTTGGTCTCTCATAGAGAGGACCTTTAGACCAACATACTAAGCCCATGCGCGTCACATCACAACAAATGAAATAAAGACGATAAAAGTGTAGGACTTTGTATGCCCAATTGAACGTACATTCAACCCAAACACACTTCGTCCAGCGCGGCGAAGTAATGTCACAAAGGTGGCCTTTTAGGTTATTCGTCTCTCAAATAGAGGACCTTTGGACTAACTCACTAAGCTCATGCACTTGATTGAACCATGCATAAAAAGATAAAGACAATAATATCAAACTAAGTATGCCCGATTGAACGTATCTTGCATCCAACCGAACACACATCAACGGTGCGGCAAAGCATCGTGGTGGTAAAGGGCTTTAACCCCTCCCCATAGGGGATTTTTCATTCCACTTACTAAGCACATGCGCTCGATTGAATCATGCATAAATAAACAACATACAGAATTCAAGTGACGAAAAATAAACAAAAGCAACACAAACAAAAGAGGGTGCCGTTTACTCAAGTGGTACGTGGAGTTGTGTCCCAAGTACAGACCGCACTACCATCCATTCGGATTCGGCTACGGAATTTACGTCTGGGTTTCCATCCTATATACCACAAGAGACGACACTCTTCCATTCATCCAATACCCACAACACACATCATACACAAACAAGATTTAACAAACAAGTAAAATACAATCAAAATAAATAACAAAAATCAAATAAAGATGAGTGTGAAAAGTACCCTCAGGTCTAACCTTTTAAGCCGTCTCTCGGACTCGCGTTTCACGAAGATCGGAATGGGTAAAGCTCCGCAACTTTTATGGTTCACTGGTTTGCCTTTTCCTTCGCTGTTTTGCCGCTCAAGCTACTGTTTCGAGTCCGTTTTGCTGTTGTTTCCTTGTGGTTTCGCTGCTGTTTCCTCTGTATTCTTTTGCTTACTGTTTTTGGGTGTGTTCTTCCTGTAATTTTCTTGTGTGTTGTGTATGAGCTAGCTAGCTAGGGTTGAGAAGGTTGGTGAAGGGTGTTTATATAGAGAAGGGCTAGGCTTGACAAGGAAAGGGATTTGGCTAATTAAAGAGGGATTTGATTTGGTGTTGGATAAGGAAAGGATTAGATTGAGGGGGGACAAATCTTGGCTAGATAGGGAAGGTTGAATATTTAGTTTATGTTGATTAGGCATACAATATTTTAAGTTTGGGAATAATATATTGGTTGATTGATTTTAACTTGGTATGATTATATTTGATTGGTTTAGATTAGGTAAATGGTTTTTAAATATTTTATTTAATTGACTTTTAATTTAATTAATATTTGATTTAATTAGGATGTGTCTTATGGGCTTGGTGGGCTAATTGGGCTTGGGTTGAGGCTAGCAGCAAAACCAGAATTACTGACACCGTTCAAACGCTTCCTCGAACGCGACACGAACGCCCGCAATCTGTTTCCGTTCGAACGCATACACGAACGCAGCACGAACGCAAACAGTGAACCTTGTTTATTCTGAATTCCCCTTCCGATATCCGTTTCCCGCGGCTTCTGTAACTAAAAGGTAGTGCCTCCAAATGAGACTCATCATCGGGTTTCACATGCAAAAATGCAATGCCTACAGGTAGAGACCGAGCATTTGATGATTGGTGACCGACCACTTTGGCTCGGATGACCGAGCATTATCAGATCGGCAGAAGCATTCTCAGTTCAAGGACTACCATGACCGACCTCATGAAGACCGACCAGATAGCGAGGCGTGCTCAGGAAGATAAGGCATCATATTTTCTCGGATAAGATTACAAATATCCTACTTTCATGGGGAGAACTGATGAATCAGTGTCTTAATAGGACAAGAAAAATAAATGTAGTTTTAAACTAGGAATCCTTATGGAAGAATGAGATTAATTCGACTAGGAAACCCTTGTAAAAGAAGGAATCTGATTTCTCTGCACTATTATAAATAGGAGGGTAGAGTATGCTTAAGGGGCATCATAATCAATATCAAGATCATTACGATCAGACTTGTAAAACACAAGAGATATCAGAGAAGCATATTTCAGTAATAAAAGTATTATTCGTTTTTGTGTCTGTGGACGTAGGTCGGATCTGATCCGCCGAACCACGTTAAATCTCTTTGTCGATTGGTGTATTTATCTGTCTTTTGCTAAATTTGCTTTTGGTTTCCCCTTAACCGAACAAATTCACTATTGATGGAAGATTATCTCGGGAGTAATATTCTCATAATGCCCTGAGACCAAAATCAGCCGTCAACAGTTGGCGCCGTCTGTGGGGACTCAACGAAAAGCAGCACACGTAGTAAGACAATGGCAGAAGACGGAAATCACCGATCATCGGGAAGTCCAACTACGGACTGGGTAGAGAAGATAGAAGAAAACATGAGGAAAGAAAGGGAGGAAAACCAAGCCCTTCTGAAATCCATGATGGACCGACTAGAAAGGGTGGAAGGGAGAAACAACGAGAGATTTGAAGACGGAACCAGTCAGAGAAGAGGTGAGACGGCGGAAGGAAAAAAGTTTGTAGATACAAGTGAAGACGATAGACCCTGAAGGAGGGGCCCCTACGGGATAAAATCCGTAGTGGTAGAAAAAGATTCACAAACGGATGACACATGAGAGGAAGAAGAGGAAAGACAGCCGCCAGATTCCTCCTACGATAGCCCCCGAGACATCAGAAGGGAAAAAAAGAAGCATGACGAGGCTGAACGAGAGACCTTAAGTCATGAGGAGCGCCACGCCCGGGGAAATATACACAAAGAAGGCCGCATAGGGCGACATGGTAGCTCAGATAGTAACATGAGGTCTTGGTTGAGGAAAAAGATGGCCAAGTGGGGAGTAAACCTCAAGGTCGATGCAGGAGATGCCCGGGACGGTGAGGAGGAATCCCCCATCGCATAAGAAATAAAGTCGGCAAAATTCCCGAGACGATTTAACATGCCTACCATGACACCCTACAAGGGTCATACTGACCCAAAATCCCATATTGAAAGCTTTGTCCTATTAATGGAAGTCCAAGGAGTAGTGGGGGATGCCGTTTGCAAAGTATTCCCCTTTAACCTTAGCTGGATCTGCCATCTTATGGTACAGAAGTCTAGCCCTAGGGAGCATATGCAACTTCGCAAAACTAAAAAAATCGTTTGTGCGGCACTTCAAAAAGGCATGCGTTCCTAAAAAGACAATTGGGGAGTTAAGACTCATGAATCAGGGAGATGACGAGCCCCTGAAGGCCTTCATTTAAAGATACCATAATATGGTGCTCGAGGTCGGGGGATATGAGTCCCTCGAGGCCTTGGAAAGTTTAAAAGGGACCTCAAGGGTCGGAAAGCTGTGGACTCACCTAAGAATCCAAGATACGCCGGATTATGCAATCGCCCTGGAAATAGCCCGGAAATTCGTTTTGTTAGAGAAAGAAGAAAAATCTCTCGGAGATGGACATCTATCAGAGAGAGGACAATAAGGGCAGAGGCCCCCCGCCGGCCTGATAGGGAGTTCAAAAAACCACTCCCGAGACGCAAGGAATTCAAGCCAATACCTCGGAACAACCAGGAAAGAGGAATCTCGAACCAAGTAAACCATGTAGTCAGGGAAGAAGCATACATTCCTCTGAACAAGCCACTAGGACAAATCGTCATGGAGATCCAGGAAAAATGCCTCTTGATAGAACCTAACCTCAGGAGATTTCCCCCAGATAAGAGAAATAAAACATCCTATTGCGTGCATCATAATTTGAGAGGACATCTGACGGACGAGTGCAAAGACTTGCGGGAATAAATGGAAGATCTGGCTCGGAATGGATATTTAAATAAATACATTGACCATGAGGTTATGACGGCTAGACAAAGGGCATAACACCGACATGTAAATATCATCACATGAGGGAAAACACTGGCCGAAGAATCTAACCGGTCCAGAAAAAACTACAGCCGGGCTCGGGGGTCGGAGGTACTGGAAGCGGAACAATCCTCGGAAAAAAAAGGTGGTCGGTCGGTGCCAATAATGTTCACTGACGAGGATGCCCGAGGGGTAAGTTTCCCCCACGACGATGCGTTAATAATCAAGGCAACAATCGGCGGTTCAGAGGTAGACAGAATCCTGGTGGATCCCGGGAGCGCAATAGATATAATCTCCAAAGAGGCTCTAGAGGGCCTTGGAGTGGAGTATGCAGCTCTGACCGACGATGGCACTCCCTTATACGGCTTCGAGGGTTCAACGGTCGTCCCGTTAGGGAGAATACAATTAGCAATGACAATCGGAACTCGTCCCCGGACTCGGACGATCATGATAAACTTCACAGTGATGACTGCATGAGCAGTTACCAAGTCATTGTCGGTCGACCTTTCATGATGAAGACAAAGGTCGCAATGTCCTGCAATTACTTAAAGTTAAAATTCCCCACCCGGGAAGGGATCAGAATCGTGTGCGGGAGTCAGAAGACAGCCCGGAGCTGTTTTGCCACCCTCTCACGGGAAACCCTCTACGTTGAAAGAGGTACCACCCAAAAAAGACAAATGAACGAAGACGGAGAAGAAGCAATGGGAACACATGTCCTCGGCCAAATAAAGTTGCTCGACTAGGGACGGTCGAAAAACTAGAAGAAACAGAAATTTTCGGACCTGGGAAGAGCGTAAAGATAGGGGAAATTTAGACGGAACCCTGAAACAGGGTCTGCTGAGGTGTCTAAAGGAGTACCCAGACGTCTCGCATGGGGGCACGACGACATGCCCGAGATTGATCCGAAATTCATCAATCACCCGCCTGGCAGTAAACCCGTCACACACAAGCCGTCAAGCAGAAAAGAAGAACCTTCAATCAGGAACGGTGCAGGGCAGTAGCGACCGAGGTGGACAAATTATTGAAAGATTGTTTCATCAGAGAAGTAAAATACCCGGAGTGGGTATCAAACGTGGAACTGGTGAAGAAGTCAAACAAAAAGTGGAGATGTGTGTGGATTTCACCGACCTGAACAAGACATGCCCGAAAGACAGCTTCCCACTGCCAAACATAGATCAACTAGTAGATACAACAGCCTGCCAAGGACTGCTAAGCTTTATGGATGCCTTCTCATGATACAACCAAGTCAAGATGCACCATTCGGACGAGGAAAAAACAACTTTTGTCACCGACCAGGGGCTCTACTGTTACAAAGTAATGCACTTCGGACTGAAGAATGCAGGGGCAACCTTTCAAAGGCTGGTCAAAAAAATTTTCAAACCGCTCATTGGCACATCAATGTTGGTATATATTGACGACATGATAACAATGTCCAGAGAGCCAGAATGCCACGTGACCGATCTGAGGAAAACCTTCGAATTACTAAGGAAACAAATTTAAAGCTCAACCCGGAGAAATGTGCTTTCGGAGTAGCCTCATGGAAGTTTTTGGGTTACATGGTAAGCTCTCGAGGCATAGAAGCCAATCCAAATAAATCCAAGCCGTACTGGACTTAAAATTTCCCAAAACAGTAAAAGAAGTGCAAAGTCTAACCGGCAGATTGGCCGCGCTTAACCGATTCATCTCCCAAGCAACAGACAAGTGCCACCCTTTCTTCAAAGTCATCAAGAAGGCCAAAAAGAAAATCGACTGGACGCCGAAATGTGAGGAAGCTTTCCTACAGTTAAAACAATACCTAACACAGCCTCCGCTTCTAGCAAAGCCACTCCCGGGAGAAACCTTATACTTGTACTTAGCTGTATCAGAGCACGCAGTCAGCTCGGTGCTGGTACAAGAGGTCGATAAGGTCCAAAGGCCAGTATATTATGTCAGCAAAACTCTGTTAGATGCTGAGACCCGATATCCGATACATGAACTGGTCGCCCTGCATTAATTACTGCAGCCCGGAAATTACGACCCTACTTCAAGCCCATCCTATTGGGTTTTACACCGATTATCCTCTAAGACAGATTCTACAAAAACCAGAAGTTTCGGACAGGCTAATGAAGTGGTCGGTGGAGTTAAGTGAACACGACATTTCTTACCTCACAATGGTAGCAGTAAAAGGGCAGGCTTTGGCAGATTTGTCGCAGAATTCACAGAACCCCAGGTCCTGACTGTGGGGGAAGGCAAATGAGAGATGTCAGTAGACGGATCTGCCAGCTGACAAGGCAAGGGAGCTGGAATCATATTGAAAAGCGACAAAGGTGAAGATGTATTGTTCGCCCTGAGGTTCGCCTTCGAGGCGACAAACAACGAGGTAGAGTATGAGGCAATTCTGGTCGGTCTTAGGCTATGCGCGGTGGTAGAAGTCCACGACGTAGTAATAAGAAGTGACTCTCAGCTGGTTGTTCAGCAGCTGAAAGGCGAATTCCAAGCCAGGGAGCCGAGTATGATAGCCTACTTGGCTGAAGTAAAAAGATTGGTGGGAAGAATGAGGAACATACACTTTGAGCAAATCAGTCGAGAAGACAACTGCGAGGCATACTCCTTGGCACGGCTCGCATCTTCGATAAAATCAGAGAACCCCAGAATAGTCCCTTTAATCTGCCTCCGAGAAAAAAGCGTGGGAGAACTCGAAGTAAAATTATTGGATGAGGAAGACAAAACCTCGTGGATATAGCCAATTAAGAAATATTTGGAAACATGGGAGACACCCGAGGACAAGAAGGAAGCCAGGTGTAGGCATTGCATTTTTACACATTAGCCCAATGATGAGTCTCGTATGGAGGCAACTACTTCTTTAGTCATGAAAGCCGCGGGAAACGGACGTTGGAAGGGTAAAGTTGGAAAATGGAATTTTTGTTGGATTTAACCTCGTTGTTTAGCTTCGGTTGCTTGTTGGACTTCCGTTTCAAAGCTTATCTTAGGCCCAAAACCCCCCATAGACCACCTACCAAACCCAAACCAAACCCATAATACCCAAACCAAACCCAAATACCCAAGTCAAACCAAAGCCCACGTCCATATAGCCTTATTCACGCCCATGGCTTCCTAGATTAGGGATATGCACATTTATCACATGCTAAAATCAAGTCAAATCCCTTCCTAATTAAAATAAATCTCATAGATCCCTTTCCTAATCAAAAGCAATCACCATCCTAAATAAGGAGATTCATTCCTTGTGAGATACAAATTAGGAGATGTCACCATCAATGAGAAATCCTTCTCCTATTCAAATTAGGAAAGTCTTCTCTCTTTGCCTATAAAAAGAGGCATTCACCCCCCATTCAAAAGCTAGCACACATCCTTCTCTCAAGCACGTCCAAGCACTTTGTGAAGCCTCCTTGCAACCCAAACCCATTCCAATAGCCTCCATTGCCGCAACACCAAGCCAACAAACCCTCCAATTGCCTCATATTCTTCTTCACCAACACCACTCACGCCAAGCCCTTTTCACAGCCCTCCATTGCCGAGTTCCAGCCACCATTCACAGCCCTAAAACACCTTAAATAAGCCTCAAATACAGCCCCAACGTCGCACAAAAGACCCCCATTCACAGCTCCAATTCAGCGCCCAAAACAGTCCCGAAACACCCCTCACTGCACCTTGAACTGCACAGTTTCGTCCCATGTTCTGGTCAGTTCTTGTTGCGTCTTTAACCCATTAAAACAGTCCTAAAATCACCTAAACACCATCCCAAAAACCTTCATAAAGTTTCCCTAAAAAATCCCCACAAACGCACCTCCCTAAGCCATCAAAATCACCCAAAACAGTCCGCTAAACCATCAAGACAGGGACCTGAAACGTAGCAGCGAAGCAGCAGCAAAGCGGACTTGAAACAGCAACCCGAACAGCAAAACAGCGAGGAAAGACGTTGAGTTGGTGAACTAAAAGAGTAGCGGATCATTCACCCTTCCAACGGACGTGTAACGCCCTTTCTTAGACGACAAAAGAGGTTAGACCTGAGGGCACCTTTCTACTTATCTTCTTTATTGTTGTTTTATTTATTTTGATATATAATGGCATGAGAGTCGTTTGAAGCATGATGTGATTGTTGGGTGATTGGGATATGTGTTCCCTTTTGTGGTATATCGGATGGAAACCCGGACGTAAATTCCATAGCCGATTCCAAATGGACGGTAGTATGGTCTGCACTCGGGATACAATGTCACGTACCACTTAAGATATACGTATCTCGTCTCATCCAAATTTGTATTTGAGCATGTTATAGTCTTTAGGTTATATCTTTATTATTTAAAGCATGGTTTAATTTAGTTCGTTATTTATTTGTTAAAACATGTTTAGGTTGTCCATTATGCATGTTCTTATTTTATGATGTGTTTAGGTAATGATTTATACATGTTGATTTAATGGTTCAATATGCTTGTTGTGTTACATTGCGTGAAATTATTTGGATGAAAGCATGTTAGATCTAAGTACCCTTGAGCATGAATGATGAATAAATTCGGTTAGTTTATTGCACAAATTATATCATCACAAGTGACATAAGTAAGGGACCATTCCGAACCCAACGGTTTGAGGTCTTCCCTTGCGAGGGGTGAGTGCGGCCTTAAATCTTTGTCCCGGTTCACACCGGGTGGCGACTCCATGTTATTTCGTACTTCCCAACTAGGCCGCGAGCCTAGAACAGCGTCGCCCAGGTCTTCTGTTGTCTACAGTCTGGCGACTCCACTGGGGATATTTTGAATCGGCCCCGAAATCATGTCTTGTGATGTTTATGATTTGTGCTTTAGTTAATTGTTTCTATAGTGAGTTGAAAGGGGTTAATCAAAGGCTTTGTTGGAGCTAGGTGATGGTTGGGTGTCTTTCTTCACTCACTACCTTTTCATAAGGAAAAGCTGTGAAGACACCGAGATAATCATTACTTGTAGCTCGTTGTGATAGACTAGTTTGGAGGACTCGTTGTTTATTCCTGACACCAAGCGATAAGAACCTAAGGGGCTTGGGTACTTAAGAGAGCCTCGCTCCAACCTCCCTCTGGGGAATCTACAATGGGAAATCCATTCGACAGTTAGTCACACACCGTAACTCGTTGGCACGTACCGTAAGGTATAAAAAATGTGCACTCATTTGGTCGCTTGAACCCTTGAGTGGGGAGTCCTAGTTGTGGGTAATCCTTCGTCAAACGAGAGCCTTTGTCCACACTCCCATAAGCCCATATGTGAACCATAGTTGTATGACCTATAGGGTCCACCTTTATGCTTTTGATAACCCCATGCATATATGTCTCATACATCACATGCATCTCATGCATACAGCATCATGTTACCCTCGTGTCTTAAAAGCCATCATAGATATCCGTTGGGTTAGAAAAGAAGGGCTTGTCAAAAAAGAGTTTAGCAAACATGGTATCGTGGAAAAGGAAACCGAGAAACATAGAAGATTTACGGCAGGGATAGAAAGACCATTGGGGGCCTTCAGAAAAAAATGACAAAAAAAAAAGAAGAAGAAACACAACAAAACACAAGAAAAAAGAAAAAAAAAGAAGAAAAAAAAAAGAAGGAAAAAAAAAGAAAAACTTGTTTATTTTTAGTCCTTGATAGTTAGAAATAAGTCCGATGATGAACTTGATTGCTTTAGGATGGAAACCTTAGAAACGTTAAACCATTGACGTGCTTTTATCTGGATACTTTGAGTCGTTTATCTATGTTAGATCTCGTAAGAACTTTATTATGGTTCCTATCAGTGAAACACCTGAATAGTAGCAAAGTTGACTTAGTTGAAGAAATTGTATGGTTGGTTGACTGACCGCGCGTAAACACACACGTATAACGCAAGCGTACGTATCGTTCAAGTAGTATAAAAAGTATCGATCCCACGAGGACTTAATACCTAAGTTATTAATTTTATGAGGTTAAATGATTACTAGTATCTAACAGTTTGTTTAATTGATTTGAAATAGCGACGATTCTAAATTTAAAGACAAGTAAATGAAATTGTTTGAAGGTAGATTTTAAGAAAATTCAATATTAAAAACTATCTAGGGTTGTGATTTATTCCAATATTATTTAAAGATAAAGTGGTTATTTTATAGTTGGGTAATATATTGATTTATTAACCTGAAACACTAATTTATGTAAAAGCCTCTTCCGATGGTCAATTACAAATACCTAGTATAATCCAATTGAACCATATGTCTATGTCAACCAAATTACCTAGATTCATTATGATTAAGTTCCAATTATGGCTACCCCCGCCCGACAGGTATATTCCTATCCTGTAAGGAAATCTATTGAAAGGGTTATCTATCCTCAAGGAAGATCGTGGGCTATTGAGTCTAAGGTCTTAAACTTAAAATCCCTATGTCTAGTTCATTTTAAGTTTACCTAATCAATTTAATTAATGGCCAGTTAATTAAAGAGCATTAAGATTAAGACTCAATAAATATTTCTTTATATTACCCAAATTATAATCTAACCCTTATAAACCCGTGATATTGAATTTCATCACAACCCTAGATACTAACTTAGTTATGACACATAGCTAGGGCTGGTAAAACTTGAAAATAAAAGACATAAACTGCTGAAAAGTAATGCGGTAAAATAAATACTGAAAAGTAAAAATACAATAAAGATGCTAAGGTAAAAGGAATTAACTTCTACTATTAATTATTTAGATATCTCCCAGTAAAATAATATATAAACTTGTGATTTATTATCAACCGACCAATCTGGCGGTATCCTGATTAAGTCAATTTAAGTCCAAAATAACCAGCCATAAAGGCGGAACCAAAATAACCAGCCATAAAGGCGGAACCAAAATAACCAGCCATAAAGGCGGAATAGTAATTTTATTATCACCGACCAATATGGCGGTATCCTTTATTAATCAGATTTTAAATAGTAAATATATTATTTTTACGGGAGATTAATCTAAATAACAATAGTAAAAGAATTACCTTTCACCCTAAGCATAAGGAAGTTACCTCCTCATAGTGAATAGTAAAAACTGTAAAATAAAGAAAGTAAATTATTATTACTATTAAAAAGTAATTACAAAACTTGAATTTAAAGAACTAGAGAGAGAAACTCTCAATTTAGAACTAAGAAGTGAGAGAGAATGGTACACTGAAAACTGAAAATTCGATCTCTATTTATAGGCTCGATAAGGGTCCAGCGTCGCGACGCCCAAATTGCACTAGCGTCGCGACGCTGGGTACAGTTCGACACGTGTCACGCGCTGGTTGGTCGGCTCAGAATCTTATCCGATGACGTGGCACTGTTCATGACGTCATTGCTTGCGTCACGCTGACGTGTCAACTGTTCATGACGTCATTGCTTGCGTCACTTTGATGATGTGGAAGGCGACGTGGCGACACGTGGGGCGGCGGCCGTCAGACGAATAAGATGTTCGACACGTGTCGCGCTGTGATTGGCTGATGATGACGTGGCATGTTGACTCGGTTGACTTGCTGACGTGGCTGATGATGTGGAAGATGATGTGGCGACACGTGGGGCGGTGGCCGTCCAAGCAATGAGATTTCGACACGTGGCACGGCGCATTTTAGCATCTCCGTTGTGATGGTGACACGTGGCACGGCGCACGTTAGCAAAGTCAAACTTTTCTCAGATTCTGATTTGTGGACCCGGCGCATTTTAGCAGATTCGGCGCACGCTGGGCGTCGCGACGCGCAAGGCTTCAGCGGCGCGACGCTGAAATGACGATTTTGCCCTTTTTGTCCAATTTTGCCCCAAAACACCTCCAGAATGTCCTGAAACTTTATTTATCTACAAAATAACACAAAACACATCAAAATATTCACAAAACTCAAGAAACTATACAAAATATTAGGTTAAATGAGTGGGAAATAGTGATAGAAATACCACTCATCACACCCCCAAACCTAACATTTTGCTAGTCCTCGAGCAAAATACAGAATAAAATAACAGAATAAAATTTAACTAAGCCACTTTCGTAGGGATCACGGTTGCATTTAGCGTATGCAACAAGCCTTTAAACCCCTAGGTGTCCCTAGTGGACGAGTTGTAGTCTCGTGAGGGTTTACAGCAATGATACCCACAAACATTTTACAAAAGTAAAAAGGTAGTGAAACTAATGCACACAAAAGCAAAAAGACAAGCGAAAAGAGAATAAAGATGTTAGTGACTAATCAGGTGAAATTTCTAATCCAAGTTACTAGATGTTTTGTTTCATTCTAAATTACTGAATAAGTAAATTCTCCGATTATTTTTACCATTCTTCATATACACAGTCAACAAAATATAAACAACTCATTTTTGCCCACAACAGTCATAAGTGCAGTTGATAAGAGAGTAATATTTTTGTCCTAAAGTTCTATCAGATTTCACACCTTTTTGTAGCAATGGAATAATTTTTCTGATTTTTCTGATTTTTTCTTTGCTTTTTCTCTATTTTTTATTTATATACAATATCTTCCATCTATGTAGCGAGCTTTGGGTCGGTGACTCCCAAACCAGTTGGCTTTAGGGCATCAGGTGTTAAGACACCCCTAAGGACTTAATTACTCAGACTTCAGATATATATAAGTATATATAAATTTTCATCATTTTTGATCCATGTAACGAGCTTTGGGCCAATGACTCCCAAACCAGTTGGTTTTAGGGCACTAGGTATTAAAATACCCTTACAGACTTAATAACTCGGATCTCAGATATTTTTTTTTTTTTTTTTTTTTTATTCCTTTACTATTTTGAGATGCTTTCTCCAATTAAACTAGAGCACTGAATATTACAAACTTTTCAATTTTAGCTCATGTCTGTATGTTACTATGTATGTTGATAATATCTGCTAACTAAGTATATGAAGATTCATTTTAGTCAGTTTTATGGAGAATTTACAATTAATAATTCAAAAGTGAATAAACAAAAATTAACTTGTTTTGAATTAGGTTTGAAATACGTCTCAGGAGTGGGAATTCCTTACACAGCTATTTCTTACCAATTTCATCTTTTTAGTCAACATAACAACAAAACATTTCTACTGGTCATATAACTATAATTTACATGTGGTTTTAGAAGTTTAATCAAAGGCTCAGTTTATGGTGTGTGACTAACTGTCGAATGGACTTCCCGTTGTAGATTCCCCAGAGGGAAGGTGGAGCGAGGCTCACTTAATACCCAAGCCCCTTAGGCTCTTATCGCTTGTTGTCAGGAATAAACAACGAGTCCTCCAAACTAGTCTGTCACAACACGCTACAAGTGAATGATTATCTAGGTGCCTCCACAGCTTTTCCTTATAAAAAGGTAGTGAGTGAAGGAAGACACCAAACCATCACCTAGCTTTAAATATGCCTTTGTTGCTATTTTTGTAATTTTTTGATAATTTTTCAATTTTTTTGTATTTTTCGAAAAATTTTGGACTAGAAATAAAAACACAATACAAACAAGTACTATTAACTATACCTCACCCCCAAACCTAAATGAGACATTGTCCCCAATGTCTTAAAAAGTAGAAGAAGAGTTTAGAAGATAGTACCTGATTAGTTGAAATTCTACAGGAAATTAAAGGTTAAGATCCAGATTAATCCTACGCCTCTTACCACGATCATCCTCGGACCATTTTATCTTTGAAATGATAGGATCAACTTTCGGTTCATAGGCTATGAGTTGGTCTATTAGATCCGGTGCAGTTCTGGCAGTAAAGAGGAGTTCTTTCATAGGCTTTGACACGAACCCATTTCTCCGAGCATCATCAAGAAAAAACACAAAGAAAATCATAAAATCCATCAACGTTGAGTACAGTCCAATTGGTTTCTGGTGTATGTTCAGGTTCGCCCAAGATAGTACTATAAAAATTTCCTCCAATGTACCCAAGCCACCTGGCAAAGCAATAAAAGCATCAGAACGGTTAATCATTTCTACCAGTCGTTCAGACATACCTGGCACAATTAGTTCTTCTCCGTTTGTTGGTTCAATAAGATTTGCCTCTGCCAAGGGTTTTGGGACGATTCCCAAAACATGACTGCCTCCTTCCTGTACAGCCTTTTTGAAACGATCCCCATAAGTCCAAGATTTCCTCCGCCATATATTAAGTTCATATTCCTTGCTGCTAAGACTCGACCCAATTCCTGTGCTGCTTCTATGTATTGTGGTTTAGTACCAACAGTACTACCGCAAAACACACAAATGTTTTCAACTTGTCTTCTTGAAGTGGCTTCCATTTTTAATGTATTTCTTTTTCAAATCAGGATGCCTTCAAGAGTGCAATGACGGGCTGAATTTATAGTACCTGAAAAGGGTGAATAAAATAGCACAAGTATCTTCCAGAGGAAGATTAGTAGCGAAATAATATCGTGATTAGTCAAAAAGGTCTGGATCCTGTCGGGGAAAATAAAAGAAAAACAAAACAATCACAATTATTAGGAAAAGACAAAAAGATATAATATTTACAAGAAAAGTAACGGCTTTGATTGACGTCTATGCGTCAGGGACAAGCTTCCCATCCAATTTTCTTATAAATTGGCAAACAGGGTCTTTTTTAGTCAGATTCCCAAGACTTAACTGTTGTCTTTCTTTTTGAAATTGTGTATGTAATCTGCGAAAGTCTATGTGAACATATCCACTGGGATGCGTCTCAAGAGTCGAAGATATATCATCTAAAGACTCCTTACTCAAGCCATCCCTAATGAATTTAATTTTGTCTTCGCGATTAACAGACACCATTCCTAAAGAACGACAACGAGTATTGCAATTCCATCGTGCACATTTGTAACAAACACCCATTTGTTTAGCTCTTCGTTTCTTTGCATAGGTGCTTCTTCCAAAACCAGGTAAATAAGAACTAAAGTCTCAGAAAACTCACCTGCTAGACGGATACGTGCTTCGATTACCCAACAAATATCAGTAGGAATACCTTTGATCATTAGTAGTCTCATTCGTTCCAAGCGAGCTTTGTAAACTTTCATCAGAGATTTTTGAGGGAGAGAAGGAAATTGCTTGTGAAGACTTGCGAGAGCTTCTTCCATCTTGAAATGTCTTAAACTGCAAAAACTAAACACACAAAATTAAATCACACCAAATCACAATATATACAAAAATTGCATGGGTTGCCTCCCTGCGAGCGCTAAGTTTTAAGTCGTCAGCTAGACGTGACTGCCTGAACTTTATGCTGGATCTGAAAGTGTGACACTTTCTTTTTGTCGTTCCAACGGTTCTCCCCAGTAGTGCTTAACACGCCTGTTCTTAACTTTGAAAGTTTTGTTGGAGTCAGGATCATGTATCTCAACGGCTCTATCTGGAAAAACTTTGGTGATCACAAATGGACCTGACCACCGTGATTTTGGCTTCCAAGGGAAGAATTTCCCCCTTGATTTGTTTAACAGTACCTTCTGCCCTGGTTCCAGTTGTATGCGCACTAATTTCTCATCATGTCTTTTCTTTGCCTTTTCTTTGTATAATTTGGCATCCTCAAAAGGCTGTTTGTGAAATTCCTCCCATTCGTTGAGCTGGTGGATCTTTTTCTCTTCTGTTGCTTGTTGTGCAAGAATTGGCTCTTTCAGTACAAAAGACGCTTTATCTTCAGGCTCCACAGGCAATTGACATGTTTTAAGTTTGTCAGTAGAACTTTGCATTGCATTGGAGTTCTGAATGGTACTGTGTATCACATCAAGTCTGAAACATTCCTCCTTCTTTTCATCGTCTGGAAATTCATGGCCTTGAAAACATTGAATGTTACTTCTTGGTCCTGTACCCTCATGGTTAATTCTCCTTTTTGTACATCAATAATGGTTCGACCTGTAGCCAAGAATGGTCTTCCGAGGATGATTGGCACGTCTGCGTCTTCCTCCATATCAAGGACAATAAAATCTGCTGGGAAAATGAATTTGTCAACTTTGACCAGCACATTCTCAACTACGCCTCTTGGAAATACAAGCGTTCTATCAGCAAGTTGTAGAGAGACTGAAGTTGGCATTGTTTCTCCAATTTGTAGTTTCCTGAAAATAGAAAAAGGCATCAAATTAATACTTGCACCTAAATCACATAAAGCCTTACCAAAGTTATGTTCTCCTATGATGCAAGGAATGGTGAAACTGCCAGGATCTTTCAACTTCGGGGGAAGTTTCCTCTGAATGATGGCGCTGCATTCTTCTGTCAATGCTACTGTCTCGTAATCTTCCAATTTCCGTTTTCGTGAAAGAATGTCTTTCATGAATTTTACATAGCTGGGCATTTTTTCCAAAGCTTCTGCAAAAGGGATGTTGATGTGCAGCTTTTTGAAAACCTCCAAGAATCGAGCAAACTGCTTGTCCAGTTTGCTTTTCTGAAGACGCTGAGGAAAAGGTGGAGGTGGAGTGATCTGTTCTTTTTCCTTTGCTTCTTTTTCCTCCATCTGTTGTTCAGCTTCTTTTGAAATTCCTCAGCAGCTGTTTTGGCTCCAACATCTTTGTTGATTTCAGTACCACTTTTTAACATGATGGCATTACACTGCTCCTTTCCCATGTTTCTTGGATTTGGTTCTGTGTTGCTGGGAAGGGTACCTGGCGGTCTGTAACTCTGAGCGTTGGCCAGTTGTCCGATTTGATTCTCCAGTGCTTTGATGGAAGCTGATTGGCTCTGAAAGATAGCATCGTACTTTTTTAACTGAGCCAACACTTCTGCTATTCCTGGTTCATTTGTCTGCTCCTGGCCTTTGTTATGTTGCTGAAATCCAGGTGGTGGATAGTTCTGTTGTTGGCCTGAATTGTTGCTCCATGAAAAATTGGGATGATTCCTCCACCCTGGGTTGTAGGTGTTGGAATATGGATTGTTCCCCTGCCTGTTGAAATTGTTGACATAATTCACCGTTTCTTCAAGTTGATTTGATTCTGGTGCTCCTCCATATGGTGAACTTGTGGATCCAGTGGTAAGAGTCTCCATGAATTTGCATATCTGATCCAGCTTGGTGTTGACTGCTGTATTAGCTCCAACCTCATATATTCCTGCAATTCTTTGAATCAAACTTCTTTCAGTTGGCCACAAAGAGTTGTTGTTGGCCATTTCTTCAATTAGTTCCCAGGCTTGATCTTCTCCTTTTGCCATTAAAGCTCCTCCAGCAGCAGCATCAATTGTGGTTCTCATTATTCCAGAAAGCCCATTGTAAAATGTTTGGACTTGAAGCCATTTTGGAATTTCATGGTGTGGACATTTCCGGAGTAAGTCTTTGTACCTTTCCCAAGCTTCATAGAGAGTTTCGAGTCTTGTTGCACAAAGGATGTGATGTCATTCCTCAGCTTTCCAGTTCTGGCTGGTGGAAAATACTTTGCAAGAAATTTGGTGGCTAAGGTGTTCCATGTTGTGATAGAACCTGCTGGTAATGAATGTAGCCAGGCTTTAGCTCTGTCCTTCAAGGAGTATGGGAAGACACGCAGTCGCATTGCTTCTTCAGCTTCTCGGTTGTAATTGAAAGTACCGCAAACTTCCAGGAAGTTGCTGATGTGGGCATTAGGATCTTCAGTTGCATTTCCTCCAAACTGAACTGATTGTTGTATCATCTGAATGCAAGTTTTGATGTCACCTGCATTTGCTGGTAATGGAGGGAGTACAATGCATGAAATGAGTCTGTCAACCACCGGAATGGTTCTGTCTCGAATGGGAATTGGTGGTGCAATCTCCAAAGGTTCAGGTTCCATGTTGACTAAAGCTTCTTGGGCTTCTCGCCTTTCCCTTCTCAACTGTCTGATGGTTCTTTCAATTTCTGGGTCAAGCGGTCGGAGTTCAAAGCTTCTGGTTCGTCTCATGAAGTTCTGAGAACCTGAAATACAAGAAAAAAAAAAACAATAAGTAAAAAGAAATTAGATACAAGTAAAAGTATCTAACCCCTAAACTAATAATAAAAGATAAATAAGTCCCCGGCAACGGCGCCAAAAACTTGACCGGCGTAAACACACACGTATAACGCAAGCGTACGTATCGTTCAAGTAGTATAAAAAGTATCGATCCCACGAGGACTTAATACCTAAGTTATTAATTTTATGAGGTTAAATGATTACTAGTATCTAACAGTTTGTTTAATTGATTTGAAATAGCGACGATTCTAAATTTAAAGACAAGTAAATGAAATTGTTTGAAGGTAGATTTTAAGAAAATTCAATATTAAAAACTATCTAGGGTTGTGATTTATTCCAATATTATTTAAAGATAAAGTGGTTATTTTATAGTTGGGTAATATATTGATTTATTAACCTGAAACACTAATTTATGTAAAAGCCTCTTCCGATGGTCAATTACAAATACCTAGTATAATCCAATTGAACCATATGTCTATGTCAACCAAATTACCTAGATTCATTATGATTAAGTTCCAATTATGGCTACCCCCGCCCGACAGGTATATTCCTATCCTGTAAGGAAATCTATTGAAAGGGTTATCTATCCTCAAGGAAGATCGTGGGCTATTGAGTCTAAGGTCTTAAACTTAAAATCCCTATGTCTAGTTCATTTTAAGTTTACCTAATCAATTTAATTAATGGCCAGTTAATTAAAGAGCATTAAGATTAAGACTCAATAAATATTTCTTTATATTACCCAAATTATAATCTAACCCTTATAAACCCGTGATATTGAATTTCATCACAACCCTAGATACTAACTTAGTTATGACACATAGCTAGGGCTGGTAAAACTTGAAAATAAAAGACATAAACTGCTGAAAAGTAATTGCGGTAAAATAAATACTGAAAAGTAAAAATACAATAAAGATGCTAAGGTAAAAGGAATTAACTTCTACTATTAATTATTTAGATATCTCCCAGTAAAATAATATATAAACTTGTGATTTATTATCAACCGACCAATCTGGCGGTATCCTGATTAAGTCCATTTAAGTCCAAAATAACCAGCCATAAAGGCGGAACCAAAATAACCAGCCATAAAGGCGGAACCAAAATAACCAGCCATAAAGGCGGAATAGTAATTTTATTATCACCGACCAATATGGCGGTATCCTTTATTAATCAGATTTTAAATAGTAAATATATTATTTTTACGGGAGATTAATCTAAATAACAATAGTAAAAGAATTACCTTTCACCCTAGCATAAGGAAGTTACCTCCTCATAGTGAATAGAAAACTGTAAAATAAAGAAAGTAAATTATTATTACTATTAAAAAGTAATTACAAAACTTGAATTTAAAGAACTAGAGAGAGAAACTCTCAATTTAGAACTAAGAAGTGAGAGAGAGAATGGTACACTGAAAATGAAAATTCGATCTCTATTTATAGGCTCGGATAAGGGTCCAGCGTCGCGACGCCCAAATTGCACTAGCGTCGCGACGCTGGGTACAGTTCGACACGTGTCACGCGCTGGTTGGTCGGCTCAGAATCTTATCCGATGACGTGGCACTGTTCATGACGTCATTGCTTGCGTCACGCTGACGTGTCAACTGTTCATGACGTCATTGCTTGCGTCACTTTGATGATGTGGAAGGCGACGTGGCGACACGTGGGGCGGCGGCCGTCAGACGAATAAGATGTCGACACGTGTCGCGCTGTGATTGGCTGATGATGACGTGGCATGTTGACTCGGTTGACTTGCTGACGTGGCTGCTGATGTGGAAGATGATGTGGCGACACGTGGGGCGGTGGCCGTCCAAACAATGAGAGATTTCGACACGTGGCATGGCGCATTTTAGCATCTCCGTTGTGATGGTGACACGTGGCACGGCGCATGTTAGCAAAGTCAAACTTCTCTCAGATTCTGATTTGTGGACCCGGCGCATTTTAGCAGATTCGGCGCACGTTGGGCGTCGCGACGCGCAAGGCTCAGCGTCGCGACGCTGAAATGACGATTTTGCCCTTTTTGTCCAGTTTTGTCCATTTTGCCCCAAAACACCTCCAGAATGTCCTGAAACTTTATTTATCTACAAAATAACACAAAACACATCAAAATATTCACAAAACTCAAGAAACTATACAAAATATTAGGTTAAATGAGTGGGAAATAGTGATAGAAATACCACTCATCAGTGACTTACGTTTGCTTATACGTCTATCTTGATTTGCTTATGTTATGATGTGTGTCTGGTTGACATGAAAGAAAAGTCTCTAAAAAGAAATGAAATTTTGCACCACCTATAACCATAAGGTGAAGCTTACCATGGACCGAGTATTAGGAACACCTGGAGGAGAAATGCTACCTTTAAGCGGTAGGTGTGTTGCAAAAAAAAAAGAAAGAGGGAAAAAGAGAAAAGAACAAACAAGAAAGAAGTTCATTCAAATGAAAAGAAAAACGAGAGCGAGAGACAAAAAAGAAAAAAACCATACCACATTGAGCATCAAAAAAAATAGCAACTGCCGGCATAATTGAGATATCTAGGTTGGTTGACCCATCGATCCCGATTTTTGAAACAAAATCATTGAGTTGGCCTACTTAGGAATCAAGCTGTGAAAGAACATTTGCACACACACAATTTGAGTCTGGCATAGATCATTTATTCAAAGACTTGGATTTGAGTTGCGTTGAATGTTTTGAAGGTTCTATGGTTTCAATACTGAGCATTCTTTGAGAGCAATAATATGTATAACTATTGGGACTATTTCGTAGCATGTAATATAGTATGATGATATGCAAGGCCCCACCATATGGTTCACCTTGACCTAGTGTAAGCAGCGGAAAGCAGAAAGCTAAATCAAAGACTGGGGGCGACCAGTCTACCACATCGCAAATCAAGGACGTAACAAGATATGAGTCATGAGACTAGAGAGAAGGTCGAGAGCAATCACCTGGAGAACTGGCGGAAAAACCTAAACAGCGGGATAGGAAAATCATTCATGCATGCATACATACACGTAACATATTTTGCATTCTTTTTTGTGTTTGTTTTATTTTTCACAGGTTTCAAAGAAGAAAAAGAGAAAGCGGCAAAGACAAGCCAACCAGAATCAGCAACATATGAGTAGTAGTTTTGGGGATGAGTCCCAGGGTTGAGGCCCATATCAGTTTCAGTTTTGGGGATGAGTCACAGGGTCGAGGCCAACGTCGTCAAAATTTGGAATGAATCCCAGGGCTGAGGCCCACGACGTCAAAAATTGGAATGAATCCCAAGGCCGAGGCCCACATCGTCAGAGTTTCGGGAACAAATCCTAAGGGAATGAATCCCAGGGCCGAGGCCCACGTCGTCAGAATTTGGAGTGAATCCAGGGAATGAATCCCAGGGCCGAGGCCCACGTCTTCAGAATTTGGAATGAATTTCAGGGCCGAGGCCCACCTCTTCAGAATTTGGAATGAATCCCAGGGCTGAGGCCCATGTCTTCAGAATTTGGAATGAATCCCAAGGCCGAGGCCCACATCAGCATCAGTATCAGTCTTGCCGGGTATGTCACTCTGGGAGCGAGGCCCACATCTTTATCAATATCAGCATTGCCAGGTATGGCATTCTGGGGGGGAGGCCCACATTACATCAGATCAGTTTTGCCAGATATAGCACTCTGGGGGCGAGGCCCACATTACATCAGCTCAGTTTAGTCCGGGAATGGACACGCCGAGAATGGCACGCCGGGAATGGCACTCTGAGAATGGATCAGAGTTCTAGAATGAACAAGCCAGGAATGGTAATCCGAGAATGGATCAGAGTTCGAGAATGAACAAGCCGGGAATGGTAATCCGAGAATGAATCAAAGTTCGAGAATGAATAAAGCCGAGAATGGCACTCCGAGAATGGATCACAGTTAGAGAATAAACAAGCCGAGAATGGCACTCCGAGAAAGTAGCATAATTCGAGAATGAACAAGCCGAGAATGGCACTCTGAGAATGGAGCACAGTTCGAGAATGAACAAGCCGAGAATGGCACTCTGAGAATGGAGCACAGTTCGAGAATAAACAAGCCTAGAATGGCACTCGAGAATAGAGCACAGCTCAAGGATGAGCACGTCGAGAATGGCACGCCGGGAATGGCACTCCGAGAATGGAGATATAGTCCGGGAATGGACAGCTCAAGAATGAGCACGCCGAGAATGGCACGCCGGGAATGGCACTCTGAGAATGGAGATATAGTCCGAGAATGGACACGCCGAGAATGACACGCCGGGTATGGCACTCTGGGGGCGAGGCCCACATCATTATCAGCATCAGTTTTTTTTTCGGGTATGGCACTCCGGGTATGGAGACATCAGTATCAGATCAGCCAGGTACGGCACTCCGGGTATGGAGACATCAGTATCAGATCAGCCAGGTACAGCACTCCAGGTATGGAGATATCAGTTTTGCCAGGTATGGCACTCCGGGTATGGAGATATCACAGCTGCGACGCCCTAGGTATGGGGTTAGCACGCCAGGTACGGCATGTGGACTATTCAGACATTTGTGGCTCTCTAGGTACGGAGACGTCACTGCGACACCCTAGGTACGGGGTTAGCATTCAGACCACAGCGACGCCCTAGGTACGAGGTTAGCACGCCAGGTACGGCATGTGGACTATTCAGACATTTTGTGGCTCTCTAGGTACGGAGACGTCACTGCGACACCCTAGGTACGGGGTTAGCATTCAGACCACATCGACGCCCTAGGTACGGGGTTAGCACGCCAGGTACGGCATGTGGACTATTCAGACATTTTGTGGCTCTCTAGGTACAGAGACGTCACTGTGACACCCTAGGTACGGGGTTAGCTTTCAGGCCACAGCGACGCCCTAGGTACGGGGTTAGCACGCCAGGTACGGCATGTGGACTATTCAGACATTTGTGGCTCTCTAGGTACGGAGACGTCACTGCGACACCCTAGGTACGGGGTTAGCATCCAGACAACCAACATCATCACTGCGGCACTCTAGGTACGGAGACGCAACCGCGACGCCCTAGGTTTGGGGTTTAGCATTATCAATTCAGCACAGCAGGCAGACCAGGTGACAGCTGGCGAGCCAGGTAAGTAAAAATGAATTGCATGTACTTTGATAGAATTGTCATTGTCACACACTGCACAAGTCCCATCAAAGTGGGGGCGACTGTAGGCATTGCATTTTTACACATTAGCCCAATGATGAGTCTCGTATGGAGGCAACTACTTCTTTAGTCATGAAAGCCGCGGGGAAACGGACGTTGGAAGGGTAAAGTTGGAAAATGGAATTTTTGTTGGATTTAACCTCGTGTTTAGCTTCGGTTGCTTGTTGGACTTCCGTTTCAAAGCTTATCTTAGGCCCAAAAAACCCCCATAGACCACCTACCAAACCCAAACCAAACCCAAAATACCCAAACCAAACCCAAATACCCAAGTCAAACCAAAGCCCACGTCCATATAGCCTTATTCACGCCCATGGCTTCCTAGATTAGGGATATGCACATTTATCACATGCTAAAATCAAGTCAAATCCCTTCCTAATTAAAATAAATCTCATAGATCCTTTCCTAATCAAAAGCAATCACCATCCTAAATAAGGAGATTCATTCCTTGTGAGAGACAAATTAGGAGATGTCACCATCAATGAGAAATCGTTCTCCTATTCAAATTAGGAAAGTCTTCTCTCTTTGCCTATAAAAAGAGGCCTTCACCCCCCATTCAAAAGCTAGCACACATCCTTCTCTCAAGCACGTCCAAGCACTTTGTGAAGCCTCCTTTGCACGCCCAAACCCCTTCCAATAGCCTCCATTGCCGCAACACCAAGCCAACAAACCCTCCAATTGCCGCATATTCTTCTTCACCAACACCACTCACGCCCAAGCCCTTTTCACAGCCCTCCATTGCCGATTTCCAGCCACCATTCACAGCCCTAAAACACCTTAAACTAAGCCTCAAATACAGCCCCAAATTCGCACAAAAGACCCCCATTCACAGCTCCAATTCAGCGCCCAAAACAGTCCCGAAACACCCCTCACTGCACCTTAAACTGCACAGTTTCGTCCCCTGTTCTGGTCAGTTCTTGTTGCGTCTTTAACCCATAAAACAGTCCTAAAATCACCTAAACACCATCCCAAAAACCTTCATAAAGTTTCCCTAAAAAATCCCCACAAACGCACCTCCCTAAGCCTCAAAATCACCCAAAACAGTCCGCTAAAACCTCAAGACAGAGAAACCGAGAGAACGAAACATAGCACAGCAAAAGCAGCAGCGAAGCGGACTTGAAACAGCAGCCCGAACAAACAACAACGAGGAAAGACGTTGAGTTGGTGAACTAAAAGAGTAGCGGATCATTCACCCTTCCAACGGATGTGTAACGCCCTTTCTTAGACGACAAAAGAGGTTAGACCTGAGGGCACCTTTCTACTTATCTTCTTTATTGTTGTTTTATTTATTTTGATATATAATGGCATGAGAGTCGTTTGAAGCATGATGTGATTGTTGGGTGAGCGGGATATGTGTTCCTTTTGTGGTATATCGGATGGAAACCCGGACGTAAATTCCATAGCCGATTCCAAATGGACGGTAGTAGTATGGATGCACTCGGGATACAATGCCATGTACCACTTAAGATATACGTATCTCGTCTCATCCAAATTTGTATTTGAGCATGTTTAGTCTTTAGGTTATATCTTTATTATTTAAAGCATGGTTTAATTTAGTTCGTTATTTTTTTGTTAAAACATGTTTAGGTTGTCCATTATGCATGTTCTTAGTTTATGATGTGTTTAGGTAATGATTATACATGTTGATTTAATGGTTCAATATGCTTGTTGTGTTACATTGCGTGAAATTATTTGGATGAAAGCATGTTAGATCTAAGTACCCTTAGCATGAATGATGAATAAATTCGGTTAGTTTATTGCACAAATTATATCATCACAAGTGACATAAGTAAGAGACCATTCCGAACCCAACGGTTTGAGGTTTCCCTTGCGAGGGGTGAGCGCGGCCTTAAATCTTTGTCCCGGTTCACACGGGGTGGCGACTCCATGTTATTTCGTACTTCCCAACTAGGCCGCGAGCCTAGAACAGCGTCGCCCAGGTTCTGTTGTCTACACCAGGAAACTAAAATTCAAAAGCACCAAGTTCTCCCTGATCGAATGAGTGCTCTACCGGAGGGGCCACACAGTACCCCTCCTAAGATGTTTAGCGGAAGAAGAGGCTGATTATGTACTCAGGGAAATTCACGTGGGCATCTATGAGAGTCACGCCGGAGGACAATCGATGGCCTTTAAAGCTTTAAGACACTGGTTCTATTGGCCAACTATGCATCAGGACGGCATAAGAGTAGCCCGGAAATGCGAAGGATGCCAGAAGAATGCCAATATCCACCACCAGCCATCAGAGCAGTTAACCACCCTGTCCAGTCCCTGGCCATTCGCTCAGTGGGGACTAGATATCATCGGACCAATGCCAAAGGGACGTGGACAAGAGAAGTACGCCATTGTAGCCATAGAATATTTCACCAAATGGGTGGAGGCCGAACTCCTATCCACCATCACAGAGAAGAAGGCCACAGAGTTTTTGAAGAAGAATATTATCTGCAGGTTCGGAATCCCACGGGCTATCGTCACCGACAACGGAAAACAGTTCGATAGCAAGGGATTCAGGAAACTCTGCGAAGACCTCCAGATCGCCTTAAGGTTCGCTTCACCAGCCCACCCCAAGTCAAACGGACAAGTTGAGGCGGCAAACAAAACCATCAAGGCAAATCTTAAAGCTCGGCTCGGATCTTGCAAGAGCTTATGGGTCGAAGATTTGCCGGAAGTACTGTGGGCACACCAGACGACCTATAAAGATTCTACAGGGGAGACCCCGTTTTCCTTATCATACGGGTGTGAAGCAGTTATTCCAGCAGAGATCGGAATAACTACCCATAGGGTCCATCATTTTGAGAGCGGAAAGAATGAAGAGCTTATCAGAAATCACCTCGACCTGATCGAGGAAAAAATAGAGAAGTCAACCATGAGGACAACAATTTATCAACAAAGGATGGCCCGCTTCTACAACAAAAAAGTTCGAACTCGCGTCTTTCTCCCAAGCGACCTGGTATTAAGAAAAGTCACTCAGAACACTCGAAGGCCGGAAGAAGGCACGTTAGGAGCCAAGTGGGAAGGGCCCTATAAAATTACAGAGGTGGTAAAGCCAGAGGTCTACATCTTAGAACATCTGGACGGCAAGCGATTAAAGAAACCCTGGAACACCGAGATGTTAAGAAAATACTTTCAGTAGATTCTTTTTTTGCAGCAACCCGACAAAGGGTAAGGAGCTCAATGTAAAGCCTCTCTCGAAATGTCCCGCAGAGAGATGTAAGAAGGGAAGTATGTCCCCAAATATGAATAAAACTTTCTCTTTTCAAAAATTCCACCCACTATTCTAATTAAAATTGAAAGCCATATTCAAAATTCTGGGGACATACTCGATACGAAGGGATGATCAGAGGTCGAGGCATCAAACCCATGACATACCGAAAGTGCTACCATAAAAATCACGGGCATAGATAATCCGACCTAACTCGCTCCACTTTCAAAAGATCAAGACCACATCAAGGGGGAAGAAGTATAAAGGAGCACGAGAACTCTTCGCAGTAGCCGGAGCACAACTACCCCACAACATATATGTACCGGGGACATTCCGGGATGGTAATCACGGGGAGGGAGTGCCCCCGTAGGATAACCTGCCTGACCAGTTTGGGAGATACAAACGCAAGGAATGCGTTACCATATGTTTTGCCTACCTGATGGATCCAAGAGAAGCATAGCATATGGAGGGATGATACCCATGTGGCAATTGTTTACTCCAGTGTTACCAAACATAAGGAGGAAAATGCCCTTATTGTTTCAAACACTCTCTGATCCTCACCTACCTGATTAATGGATCCAAGAGAAGCATAGCACAGGGAGGGATGATACCCCTGTGGCGATTGCTTACTCCAGTGTTAACGAACATAAGGAGGAAAATGCCATTAATGTTTCGAACACTCTCTGATCATCACCTAACTGATTAATGGATCCGTGAGAAGCATAGCACGGGGAGAGATGATACCCATGTGGTGATTGCTTACTCCAGTGTTACCGAACAAAAGGAGGAGAATACCATTAATGTCTCGAACACTCTTTGATCATCATTACCTTGATCATTCGGATCTGTGGGAAGTATAGCACGAGGATGGACGATACCCCCGTGGCGATTGCTTGCTCCAGTGTTACCGAACATAAGGAGGAATATTCCCTTAATGTCTCGGACACTCTTTGATCATTTGGATCCAAGAGAAGTATAGCACGGGGATGGATTGTGCCCTCTTAGCGTATGCTTGCTCCAGCGTTGTAAGGAGAAGCCCTCGAACAGTACACAAGATCCATGGAGACCTGAAGTATGGAGGATGTGCCCTTACCATTTTAAACGCTCTTTGATCCAAATCCTGGTTCGCCGGGACTCTGAATTGAAAGATTCAGGATTGTGTTTTGGAAACCCCGGGCAGGACGCTGTCTTAAGGAATCCGTGCTGTTGTTTACACTTTAACATTTTGATTTGCGATAAGTGCTAAGTCGCCCCCGTCTTTTAATTTTATTTTCCAAAGTTTTGTTTTTGTTTTTCGTTGGTCTGGCAAGGGGACGCCCGTGCCAGATTCGGTAGGGCTTCAAAAGGTTGATTCACTTCCCTTCTGAATAAATCCCAATGATTAATCGGCTCGGGCTGGATTCGTTCCGCCGAGGCCATTTGGTTAATCGGCTCGGGGCTGGATTCGTTCCACCGAGGCCATTTGGTTAATCGGCTCGGGGCCGGATTCGTTCCGCCGAGGCCACTTGGTTAATCGGCTCAGGGCCGAATTCGTTCCGCCGAGGCCACTTGGTTAATCGGCTCGGGGCCGAATTCGTTCCGCCGAGGCCACTTGGTTAATCGGCTCGGGGCTGGATTCATTCCGCCAATGCCACTTGGTTATTGCTCGGGACTGGATTTCGTTCCACCGATACCACTTTGTTTCTCTCAGCTCGGGGTCAGGTTACGTCCCACCGAGTCCATCCTTTTGGTCTGGGGACGCAACATCCCCCCAGAGCCAAGTGTTTCTCTCAGCTCGGGGTCAGGTTACGTCCCACTGAGTCCATCTTTTGGTCTGGGGACGCAACGTCCCCCCAGAGCCAAGTGTTTCTCTCAGCTCGGGGTCGGGTGGTTACGTCCCACCGAGTCCATCCTTTTGGTCTGAGGACGCATCGTCCCCCCAGAGCCAAGTGTTTCCCTCAGCTCGGGGTCGGGTTATGTTCCACCGAGTCCATCCTTTTGGTCTGAGGACGCAACATTTCCCCAGAGCCAAGTTTCTCTCTCAGCTCGAGGTCGGGTTACGTCCCACCAAGTCCATCCTTTTGGTCTGAAGACGCAACATTTCCCCAGAGCCAAGTTTCTCTCTCAGCTCGAGGCCGGGTTACGTCCCACCGAGTCCATCCTTTTGGTCTGGGGACGTAACGTCCCCCCCAAAGCCAAGTGTTTCTCTCAGCTCGGGGTCGGATTACATCCCACCGAGTCCATCCTTTTGGTATAATGACACAACATTTCCCCAGAGCCAAGTTTCTCTCTCAGCTCGAGGTCGGGCTACGTTCCACTAGTTCGTATTATCCCCTCACGGACAGGTCTCAAGTGTTCGTTTGAAGGAAATCGTGCAGAGCAAATTACGAAAAACAGAAGAAAAGAACAGAAACACATAAATTGTATTTAAATAGAGTATGAAATGTTATTACAAGAAAATTAAAATTTTACACAGGGCCCCGTTTGGGTTACCCCTTGTCAGTCAGCCCGCGCAGGGGCAGGCGGTTCTTCCTCAGCAGGCTCAGATGACGGATGGCTCGGCCTCGGAAGGTGGGACAATAACTCCTACATCGACAACTTGGGAACCCCGAAAATTACGGCTTCAGGAGCAGGAACAGGAACCTAAGGCCGGACATCTTCAAGAGCATGAGCTTCAGATCGGCCCTCTTCATGAGCCAGGGCGATCGAAATAGGATCAGGGTCCATCACTTCCTCGGAAGAAGGGGCAACCATTCTTTAAACTCCTCTTCTGAAATTTCCCCCTTGCAGAAGCGGATGGCCGCGTGGATAGGCCCCATATCAAGGCCGGGCAATACCATCGGAATAATTTCAGCACAATCACCAACCCCTTCGAGACGGATGGAGTCCCTCTCGACCTCCAACTCAAGTTCTCTTCTCCTAAGCTCGGCACGGGCCCGTTCCAACTCCTCGTCTTTGGCCCTCAGCTTAGATTCAACATTGCGCACTTCCACCTGCAGGATCCTGTTATCAGCCTGGGCAGCCTCCAAGTCCTTCTTGGCGGCATCATCATTTTTTCTCTCTAAAGAGGCAGCAGCCCGAATAACTTTGTTTGTTGTATGAGCCTCAACAGCAGCCAGCTCCAGATTTTTTATGTTTTCTTCTTTGCGAACCAGCTCGGCTTCCGTTTCAGAGAGTCGGTTCTGAAGCCTCTGGGCTTGGCCACCCTCGGACTGAAGGCTCAGGAGGAGATCATTATTCTTGGCCGCAAGATAGGTCTCCTGCCAAAAAGAAAACAGAAAATCAGAAATCAAACTAAGTTATGAACTCACGGAGGGAATAAGGGAAGAATAACTACCTTTGCCATCTGAGAACACAACAGGGTAACCACATCCTCGGGAGAGAGATCTTCGTATCTCGGAATTTTGGCCGGAGGGACCGCCTCGGCCAGTTCATTGATTGCCGGCACCAGATGAGAAGTTGCCTCCCGAATGTCCTGACCGAGGTCGTCTACGCCAAGAATCACGGCACCTTTCTGTTTTTTAGAGGAACCCTCCGGCACTTCTTTCTCTTTCCGAACGGGCTGCCTCTTGCTCAGGACCCGTTCCTCCTCCGCCTCCCGGACCAGCTCGGCTTCCTCTGCCCCGAATGGACGCTTCTTTTTTCTAGTAGGTTTTGATGGGCTGGCAGGTCGGGCGGAGACTGTTGACGATACCCTGGAAGGTGAATATAAGATTTGGATAGCCAACGGGGCCGCCTCTTCAGTCACTCCTCTGGCCTCAGCAGTCGCTGGCCGTCTCCGAGAGGGCCCGGTCTCAACCTGGTCGGTTTTCTTTGTCGCACCAACCAGTTGATCAAGGTATTTTGGCCTTCTTGACATGCCTACACACAAAAAAGAAAGAAGAGAAGAAGAGAAGGAAGAAAGCGAAAGCAAGAAGAGTGGTCAGTCCAGAATCCAAGCAAGAATTCAAATTATCATCATGCTAAGCAAACAAGGAGACTGGTTAGAAGGTTAGTAAAAGCCCACATATCTGCCCCGGGACCTTCGGAGGAGCAGTCTGAATCAGACCCAACTCAATAAAGGCCTCGTCGTTAACCAATTGCTTCCAATGATCGGCATATAGCCGAGCCCAGCGCACCCGCGCCCGACCTGGTGGGAACCTTAGGAGCATCCCTCCAACAAGCTGGGAAGAGTCAAAACAGTTAGAAATCTATCGTAAAGTCAAAAGCAGGAATACTGAGGGTTAGATTCCTAACCTCCCGCTCTAAAGATATCCGGGACAGAAACCTCTTCTTCATAAGATCTCAGGACCCGTCCCCAATCTCCGGTGGCCCAGAACCATAAATCCTTGAAGTTTTTGTTGGAGTCGGGGAGTTTGCCGACAATATTTGATGAGTCGGCATAAGCAGAGAGGTAGTACCAACCATGGTGCGTTCTTGGGTTGGCCTTCAGTCGATACAACCTCTTCACTTCTTCAAGACAGGGTTCGCCGAGCCCCGCCCGACTCCAAATAATATATAGACCGGCCAGAATCCTCCAGCTATTCAGGCTCAATTGGCAAGGGGCGATCTCTATCTCGGCCAGCATCCAATCAAAGTAACGTTAAAGTGGTAGCCGAAGACCACACTCAAAGAAAGCCGAAAGAAGGGCCACCGAACCCTCATCAGGTTGTCTAGCACGATCCATTGGCCCGGGGACTTCAAGGGCGATATCTATCGGAATGTCATATCGTTGCCGGAGCAGTGCGAGGTCGTCTTCAATTATCTTGGAAGGACGGTCCATGTCCAGATCCGAGGAGTTAAAATCATCGGGCTCTGGGTCATTCCGAGGGATCCTCTGATGATAAGTATCTTGTTCAATTTCAGAAGGGGTGAGGGTAGTGTCGAGGTCCTCTATGCTTGGTGCCCCCGAGCTCGAGGAGAGCTCTTCAACATGGGGAGTTGGAGGTTTAGCAGGGTTTGCAGAGGAAGACCCGGTGTCAGACATCCCTGACATCCGAGAAATAAAAGAAAGAGGGGGGAAGTCAGTCTATAGCTAATTTCTGAAGCTAAGCTTGTGAGTTCTAAATGCCCTAACAACATCGATCAAGCCATAAATATCTCCCTAGTAGCACAAAACCAAAACACAAAAAAAGGGAAAAGAAAGGAACAAAAGGGAGCAGGATTCGCAACACATGGAAATCAAAAGCAAAAAGGTTGTTCAAAATACTTACTTGTTTCTTTTAGAAGGGTTGCAGATTGCTAGGAGCTGTCTGGTCGTTCTGAGGATTCACTGGTCACAGCTAAAAGAGAAGAGTTCTCGTGGATTGGGGAGATCGAAAAGTTCGTGAAAGAAGGCAACAGTGTTTAACTTTCACTTGTCGTTTTGTTAGTCTGATCGGTGCACTTGTGGCCGTTAGATTGAACGAAAGCGTCAGATTTACACCACGTGTCGCTTTTAAAATGATCTTTCAGAATTGGATGGACGGCTGAGATTGGACGTCTTTTTAACTGACCATAACGGTCAGATTGTTTTGCTTTTGGCGGGAGCACGACAGATGGTTGACAAGTGGCAGGCTCCCGTCAAACCTTAGAAGTGATCTGATGGGCATTTAAGAGGATGTGACGGTTGCGCGTCTCGAGGGGCAAAATTACAGAAGAACAATAAGGGGAATTCACCTCGGTAGGAAGAAAGTCAGACCGAACACCTGAGTCAGATCGATCAGGATGTAAGTGTGGGCCGACGAAATTTCTCCTTCAGAAGATCGGCTATCAGTTCATCAACCGTACCACTCTTATATAGTTCCCGGCACCAACTTGTATGACTCGTTGGAACCGAGAACTAGGGGACAAATGTTGATGGTGTTTTCAGGTCCTATGTTATTTAAGGAGCACAGCGGGGGTAAAAAGGGTAATTCCCTTCTTGATCGAGATCATTAATGCCGACCCGACCACATGAGTGTTATAAAGCCAACAGGTAGAGACCGAGCATTTGATGATTGGTGACCGACCACTTTGGCTCGGATGACCGAGCATTATCAGATCGGCAGAAGCATTCTCAGTTCAAAGGACTACCATGACCGACCTCATGAAGACCGACCAGATAGCGAGGCGTGCTCAGGAAGATAAGGCATCTTATTTTCTCGGATAATATGACAAATTATCCTACTTTCATGGGGAGAACTGATGAATCAGTGTCTTAATAGGACAAGAAAAGTAAAGGTAGTTTTAAACTATGAATCCTTATGGAAGAATGAGATTAATTCGACTAGGAAACCCTTGTAAAAGAAGGAATCTGATTTCTGCACTATTATAAATATGAGGGTAGAGTATGCTTAAGGGGCATCAGAATCAATATCAAGATCATTACGATCAAACTTGTAAAACACAAGAGATATCAGAGAAGCATATCTCAGTAATAAAAGTATTATTCGTTTTTGTGTCCATGGACGTAGGTCGGATCTGATCCACCGAACCACGTTAAATCTCTTTGTCGATTGGTGTATTTATCTGTCTTTTGCTAAATTTGCTTTTGGTTTCCCCTTAACCGAACAAATTCACTATTGAGGGAGGATTGTCTCTCGGGAGTAATATTCTCATATTGCCCTGAGACCAAAATCAGCCGTCAACAAAATGTAATTATCAAATGCTTAATAAAAGATTAAACAAAGACCGCAAGTAAATAAAATTTTTAAACATTCTATAAAAATGACCTTCTTGCCAAGTTTCAATACCTTTCAATATATTTATAATTTTTACAAAGTTCTTAAATTATGGACTAAAGTGGAAAAGAATCCAAAAGTTTTAAAAAAAACTCATTCCTAAACAAATATTATTTGTTAATATTTTTAAGATATTAGAAAAATTTAGTTTATTAAACACTGAATTGATGCTTTTAGTGTGTTTTTTCATGACTCGAACTTAAATAAAAAAATATTTAAAATACGGTTGAACTTTTCAAAATCTGACCCATTCGTTAACCTAGTTCGATAGACTAAATTTTTTCATATTTTCAGATTTTGTCTACAACGACTAGTTTTCAATCATAATTATAAATACAAGCCTTGAGACCATTTGGTACAAATTTAATCACTTTTATTTTATTCACTTATCATTTTTTGAAATATATATACAAGTAGGACCAAAAAAAAATTACTGGTTCCTTCTTGTCTTGTATTTGTTTCCCTAAAAGCAAATAAGAATTTTTTTTTTAATTCCGTCCCATTTTTAAATCTAATTATAAAAATATATTTCAAATCTCACATAAAAATATCAGAGAAAATTGGCATTGCTACAGAACTTCCGGGCCGGATCATGAGTGTAAATAAAAAAATTTCCCCCAATTACTAAATACACCCCATAAAGTTGGATATATTAAAGCCCAACCCAAGCCCGCTTTCAAATTTCAATAATAAAAATATATTACGATCGAAGAGTGAAGCATAATAGTTTTAACGAAACACAGAGCCCACAAAACAGAGACAGAAAAGAGAGGCTGCTTGGAGACGGAGATAAAACGAGAAGATGGTAATGGACGAATCTCTCAAATTTACTCAACTCTCTTTCATTTTACAATTTTAGGGCTTTTCATTTGTTTTTGAATTTTTTTGATTCCTTCTAATTTTGACTCGCATTCTTATAATTCTTTAAGATCTGAAAATTTTAATATAATTCCATCTACAGGGGAATTATTTATTCGTTATAAATGGCTTGTTTGGTTTATACGTTATGAAAATGTGGAAAGCATTTGAATTAGGCATTTTTTATTTCCCATTGCAACCAATTAGAGAGTTAGATATTGCTGCAAATGGTATGAGTTTCATGGGTGTTGCTTGTTAGTGTTTCAATTTAGCGGTTTCTATTGAATTGTTCCATTATAATTAATTTAATTTAGTGCTGTTTCTTGGAAATGATAGAGTTTTCGTCATTTTACCCATTTCACTTTATTAGGTTTTGGGTTATGAAAATTTTGTATTATAATTTTTTTTTCTTTTTTAGTTTGAATTCTGTACTTTTGGGTTTCGTTGAATTGGATTCTTGTGTTTGCAGGTTCCATTTTGCTGAATCCATCAATTTTGCTAAAGGACAGGGTGAAACTTGACTTCAAATTTTTAGATTGTTGCATTGAATATACCGGGTCATTATGAGTGGTGCTCCTAAAAGATCTAATGAAGAGGGTGGTCATTCCTCTTCTTAGAAATATCCACATGAAGATACAAGTGTATATCCGAAGCTACCATCTCCAGGTGTCTCGAATGAATACCACAGTGCCCCCTATGAGATGGGACAAGATGCTCGAGTGAAGATTTCTCGGAGTGAATCTCGTGTTTCGGATAGGAGATTGCCTTTGCATTCTGTATATCAGATGCCATCCTCTTCTTTCCATGATTCGCATATAGATTCTCATCCACCTGTTTCAGAAAGTAGGCCGGAATTGACAGATTTCAAAGACAACCCGAGAGTGGACATGTGGGAGTTTTATGGCGAGGAAAAGAGGGATACCTCTAGTGTCAAAGGTGAAAAGGATGCAAGGCATGATAGTAGAGGAGATGACAATAAAGAAGCGAAACATGACCGAGGCAACTACAGTGAATTGAAGGGTGATGTGAAGGTTGTAAAGGATGGCCATGGTGCTGCAGGCGGTTACTTGAACTGGAAAGAATCAAAGGAGTGCTTTAGAGAAAAAAGATATTCTGAACCACCAGGTGGCTCCATGGATTCTTGGAAAATTTCACGTGCTAGTTCTCAAGGCCCACTTGAGGTCGGAAAGGATTGGTCAACAGCTGAAGACAGGGATTATATGGAATCATATGAGGCTATGGGGGAGAACAGAGTTGGTTCAAAAGGTGAGGATAGATTTAGAGATAAGGATAGAAAAAGGAAGGATTCAAAGCACCGGGACTGGGGGGATAGAGATAAAGAAAGAAGTGATCGTAGGAGCAGTATGCAAGTAGATAATAGCAATAGTGAGTACAAAGAATCAGCCAAGGAAGATAGAGAAGCAGAGAAGTGGGAGAGGGACAGAAAGAATCTTTCAAAGGACAAGGAAAGACTAAAAGAAAGGGAAAAAGATCATATTAAAAGAGAGTCATGGAATGTTGTTGAGAAAGAGGATATGCAAAATGAGGAGATAGGAGATGGATCTGTCAGAGTGCCGCAGCCAGAGCAGGAAAATCCGTCATTGGAGCAGAAGAAACCTAAAGAGTTTGATAGCTGGAAAAATGTTGATCGGGAAGCTAGAGATCGGAGAAGAGAAAGAGAGGCTGATATTGAAGGAGATAGACCCGAAAAACGCAGTAGGTGCTATGACAAAGAATCTGATGATGGATGTGCTGATGGTGATGGGGGTACTGAAAGAGAGAGGGAAAATTTTAATTATGGAGTTCAGCAGCGTAAGAGGATGCTTAGGCCAAGAGGCAGCCCTCAAGTTGGAAATCGTGAGCCTCGGTTTAGGTCCCGTAGTCAAGATAATGAAGGGTGTGTTTCACATTTTCTTCTCAGATATTCCAATTTCAACCATATTTAACATGATGGTCGATGTTGCATTATTTTGCATGTATGGAGTTGGAATATGCCCCAGAAGAATATTCATTATGGATTAACAAATTATTAATTTTGACATTACATTTAAAATATTAGGTAGAAGGAAAAAAATAATTCTTCCAAATTAGTGATTTTTTCTTCTGTTTTTGTATGGGAAGAAGATTAGGTTGGATTTAAGATGTTTATGATTGCGCTTAAGTGTTTGCTTGCCTGTTTTAGTAATACTAACGATCTTTGTGATTTAATTGAAATATGAATTTGCTGAGGTTAGGACAAGCACCTTTTATAAGCTTGGAAATTTGCAGCAGGTGTATGCCTCAGTCTTTCTCATAATCAATTTACGGAGATGGAGAGCTAGAATTGATGATTTTTATTATGAGCTCTAGATGAGGTTTTGCTGAATTTATTGATACTTTAGTTTGTAGCATTTATTTATGCGTCATGTGCTACAGTGATTGTTCTACCAGGTTTTCCTTTTATTTTGTTTTTTCCTGTGTCCAGCAAATGCTCTTTGACGAAATATTTTGTGAATTGATTTGTTTGTTAAAATCATAAGAATTAGTTACACATTACTCTACTTCACAAAATAATAGTGAAATTAATTCTGTATCTTGATATGATGTAAACACACTGAATCCGATACCGATCCTTTCTTGTTTGGGGGAACCCTTTCTAGTTTCTATTCCTTTTTCACTTAGGTGGTGTAGCTCTCACTGATATTATTTCTGCTCTCTTGTTTTTGCAGATCTCAAGGTAAGCTTCAATTTCCCACATCTCATGCTCAACCTTATTTGCTTGTTTCGGGTGACAGGAACTCGTGACTCGGGAAAATGATACTATTCTGAAAACAATATAATGTTCACATTGAAGATTTAACTTTGTTTCGGGACATATCTGTATGTGGATAATAATTTGCATTGCCATACATGTTCGGTGCATCTGGTCAGGCATTTTTTGGTTTAGTAAATGCAAACTATTATGAGGATTGAATTCAATCCTTCTATTGTCGAAATTTCAAGATTTCTTTTCTCTGTTTGTTTGCTTACAGTGTGTGCCTTCTTTAATGTGTAAATTTAATTTAGCTATGAACTGATAGGGTTTAACTCTTCTTGCTTGATGAGAATGTGGGGTAATGAATGTATCTGCTCTAGCCAGTACGACAAGCTTGCCCCAGTTAGAACCAAATGTTGGAAACTCCAGTGAAGTTATTTTTTTTTTTTAAAGAAAACTTCTAATTTCTTCTTTTTGCAACTATTGGAGATTCAGGTATTTCAGACTGGACAGTTTTACTAGTGGACAGTTAAGAGTTGTTTCACTAATGAAGTAGGTGAAATTTTTGAAGACTGTAAGTCTCTCTGAAAAATGAAATGTCTTCCTAAAAATGGGAAACATTGGGATATCATTTTCAACTACTAGTTTAATTCCTTTCATCTGCTCTCTGCGAAATGCGGACAAAATTATGTACAGTTTTGTCTTTTTCTTGCATTATGTGCATCATAGCATGTGAAGTTTCAAGTTTTATATGGTGGAAATCGATCATCTGGTGCTCAGTAATGGAGAAGTAAACGTCTGTCTTATGAAGTTAAATGATTTCCATTTTCGCCATGCAGCCATTTTATTTTACTTTCTTTGCTTCAGGTAAAGCTGAAGTATCTTCTGTTGTTTATAAAGTTGGTGAATGCATGCAAGATCTGATAAAGTTGTGGAACGATTATGAAGCATCTCAAGCTGAAAAAAATGGTGAAATTGCTAATAATGGTCCCACTCTTGAAATTCGGATACCTGCTGAGCATGTTACTGCAACGAATCGCCAAGTAAGAATATCAAATTCCATTAGTCTGGAAATGTTTTGAAAGCAGTGACACTGTGACAGCAGCATATAGCAAAGTTACCTTACTTCTCAGATGTGTAAGTTCATTATGTTTAGGTCAGAGGCGGTCAGCTATGGGG